>UFQX01000439.1:206085-421085 GCA_900497675.1 Arapaima gigas
AAAAAAAAAAAAAAAAAAAAAAAAAAAAAAAAAAAAAAAACATTGTTACCTTTATTTGACCAGTGCTTTGTGTGTTTCAGTGTCCGAAAGCTGGAATAGGTTGTAGTGGAACCGCGCTCAAAAATGGGGTCTGTGCCCTCCACTATAGCAGGGCCTCTACTTCTCTGGACTTCCACAGTTAAACTGAAATAGAAGCAGTATTTCACAGCAATCTGAGTGGCAAGAAAGCAACAACAAAAGAAAATACAAGCGCTCATGTCTCCAGTGTTCAGCTAAGAATGTCAGCGTGTTTAAATTCTTGATCAAACTAATAGTTCGCATTCAAATTTAGTGCCTCTGCCCCTCAGGCTTTGAACGTGTATGATAAGAAAGCAAACTCACCAGTGAACACTCTGATCGGAGATGCCTGGTTATTAGTATATTTTTAGTTAGTATATTATCATCATTTAATTGTATAATAGTTGTTATAATAATAATAATAATAATTATTATTATTATTATTATTATTATTATTATTATTATTACTATTTTTAAAAAAAATCACGACAAAGAACCACAGGCATACAGTAACTATGGTACCTGTCTTCGTCAATAATTAAGGAACCATCTTCAGCGACCTTCACCCTGGGCACCATCAGCTGCTCTTCTTCATCCTCAACATAGTCATCATCTTCTTCAGCCACCTTCTCGATTCTTTCAGGAAACCTTGACAAAAGACAGTACCAGGTTACAGAAAACTTGCTTATTGCCGCACTTCTCAAGAACACACTAGTAGAGTGTGAATTTCTCAAGAACACACTAGTAGAGTGTGAATTTTTCAGCCTTTACCTCACAAGTAATTTCTTATTACCAACAATCGTACTGATCCAGTCTCAACTGGAACATTAAGTCTATTCATGGCCATAAGAGTGAGATGAAAGGTAAAATGTCCCTAAGGTAAAGCCTATAGAAGAAGTGTAGAATTGAACACCTGACCACAGGTGCCAAAACACAGGGTGTCATTAGGTCAGGCATCTCATTGAGAAACAGCAGTTGTTATGAAAAAGAGCTGATGACACCACATGGTAGGCTTGGGAAGGAAAGGAATGCCTTGGGAAAGGAAAAAGACTGTAACCCAAACAACCAGAGGTCCGAGAAAGCACTAAGAAAGTAGGGATCTGTCAAATTCCACCATAAAATTCTTTACGTTTCATGTTTTGTCAGTTCAACAAAAGTAATTGAACAATTTAATATACTTTACAGTCACTTTTCAAAAAACTATAACGTAGAGTATTAAGTAACATTCTTACTCATCCCTGGGTGCTGCAGTTGTCCCGTTCTCTGTACAGTTATTGACCAGTTGAGTCCTGTGGAGAAATTATCGGGTAAAGACATACACCATCAAACCTACGCAATCCATGATGTCAATAATTAACTGAGTTCAGCATTCCTCAACATACTTCATTGGATTGTTTGGGGGCAGGTAGTAGATAAGATCCCTCATGGTCATCTTGTTAGGGTCTAGAGGGCTTTGGAATTCACAGATCTGAGGCTTACGCCTTTTTGGCTAAAAAAGAAAAAAAAAAAGAAAAAAAACATTAATGAAACTCTGAACTGAGATTATTTCCAAACTAATTAATTATTAAGATTTTTTTCACAAAAATGACAGCTGAATGACCCTAAACATCTATGATACTAACAAATTAAGGAAGCAGGTCAGAGCTTTAAGTTGGGGGGGGGGGGGGACTAGACTGGGAAACTATGAAGTACAGTAATATCCAGCGTGGTGCTCAGGATACATTTCTAGAAAGTGGTGTACCCCAAACAGCAGTAAATGGAATCACTGTAACATTACATCTTATTATACTGATGAACATAAAAATACAGTAGAACAATGAACTTTTATTGAAAATCTCATCAGAATCACATGAAATGTTTCCTGTTTATCTTTGTTAATGTATTGTACATGTTCATAAAAATAAGAAAGGGGATACTTGAAAAGCTGGAACAAACAGTAAAAATGCAGAAACACACACAAATGATGTTCAGTTGTCTTAAAATTGTAAAATGGGTGACAAAAAGGATTCAACAGGTGCCCCAGTCTTGTGCAAGAGGGAAATTGAAGTGTGAGTACATGCCTGCAAGTTGTACACAGCAAGCCACAGAACAAAGGGTGGGACGCTGTCTGCGTGTTGCAGAGCACATGGCACAAGCACTGGAGAGGCGTGACAATGAGTATCATACAGCATTAATGACAAAAAAGATGACGTTCAATGCTGAGCACACGATGCATGCGAGTTATAAAGTTTTGACTTGAGTGCTATAATGAAACCGTGCTGAACAGGGCATTGTTATGCAGGGTATTACTGTATTCATCTTTGAACGTCTGCAGTGAATAAATGATGAGGTTAAATTAGTGATGATCACAATATATTTTTCATTAATAAAGGGTTAATAAATTTCAAATAAACAGTATGAAAGCAATGTGTGAACTGTCTTGCAGCATAATATACTGCATCCTGGGTAATGAAATGTAGCTATGAGGACTATTATGAATAATCATGAAGGTACTACAGAAGTTTTTTGCTGGGGCAGCAACTCAACCCAAGAATCTGGTCAACTAGGGGCAGAAATGAGCACCGGGAACTGCTGTCAAGTGCCTGTATGCAAGAAGGCTGCAGTACTTCAAGTAAGAACACATAGAAGTGCTGGCAGCTATTGCGTATGGTTAGGTACCGACCCATTTTAAGCACCAAAACAAATTCATCACTAAAACATTGCTGGCTTAGAGGCATGGAGCAAAGTAAAAACAGACTACTTTCAGCACCCTGGGCTGCCATCTTACCCTCTCCTTCTTCATCTCTTGCTTCATCAGCTCCTTTAGTCTGCGTGCTTTCAGTATCTTCAGACGGTCTGAGGAAACATGCAGCCCTTTCAGGGCCTCTGTGGATGTTGAGGGTAGGACCTTCTCTGATGAAGTGCTGTCTTGTGATGCCTTTACTTGGACCAGAGAAGGCACTTGGGTGGCAGGTTTGTTACTTGGCACAGTTTGCTGAGTCATGGCAGACTGGCTGGAGTGCAATGCTGTGGTTCTGTCATTCATTTCCGCTTGAGAAGAGGCTACACCTTCAGGAGCAGTGCCACAGACAGGAGACAAAGTGGGGCCAGGCTTTTCCTGTGCTTTGGACTGCCTGCCCCTAGCAAATGTTGTTGGTCGGCCTGGAGACCTCAGCCCATGTGGAGCACCACTGTATGCTTGAACCTTGTCCACAGACTGAGGCGTCAAGGCCTCGGTGTCAAACGGTAACTTCGTAGTTACAGAGCCAACGGAACCCGGTACATTTGCGGCGGACCGTGGGGGTGCTGGAGCAACCCTGGGCTTTGCCAAGTTCGGCATGGCAGAAAAACGTTTCCTCCTCTGCAGAGATGAGGCTGGAGGGGAACCAGAACCAGAGGTCTCCCCATTTTGACCTGTCTTCTCCCTGCTCAAACCCACACATTTATTTTAAAAATTCAGCCCAACAAATAACTGTAAAAAACATAAAACAAACAGCTCCAATCAAAAGTACTGAAAACTCACAACTTATCAGAGGACTTCTTGAGTGGTGTTTCCAAGGCTGAGGTCAAGGCTGTGGTCTCCTCACTCTTTTCGGTGGCTGGCTGTAGAGGGCTTGCGGTCGGGAGCGGGGTGGCCTGGCCAGTGTCTTCAGCTGCAGATTTGCCCTCGTCCACCGAAGACACCGGCCCCCGACCCCCGGGCCTCACATTGGGCCGCACGCTGATCCTGGACCTTCGCATCATCCTGTCAGGAAGGTCTGAACCCCACAGGCTGGATGGGGGATCTACAGAGATTTAAAGTTAAGATTTAATATATAAAATACATCCTCCATTTCCCTGACTATTTGATGGCAGAAAAAAAATTGTCTCAAAAAATAAAACACCAACAAAAACATTACCCACAAAATAGCTAAAAAATAAATATCTACAATTTCCCTTATATTACATGTAAAAATACATTCTTTTCCACTTTTAAGATTTTTCTATTTGTTTCTGGAATATTTTTGCGACGGCCCCTAAAATGTTAAATCGGTAAAATTTAAATCTGCTAAATCCAGCTTTTGTCTGCCAAGTCTGCAAAATTGGTTTTGACATATACGGTATGTGTTTGATATATGAACATAATATTTAAACAATTTTTTTAATATAGATGCAAACATATCAGAAAGCGATGATACAATTCCAATGTATGAATAAGTTTTTAATGTAATTACGATTACACGTATGTTAACATTATATGCTCATAGACAACTTCATATTTTAACGACTGAAAGTTGAACTTATTTTCAAGACTGGAGGTAGTTAAAGTAACAAATAAATAAATACCATTTACTGTGTAACGCGAGAGTTTGTTTCATTCAAAGTGTTGAGTTTCAGATGACACGCGACGGCGACGTCTCAGAACGTTTATTATATTTAAGGCAGCAGTTCAATTTTCGAACAAAAGTTTAGGAAGATTTTTTTAAATTACTTCCCCCTCTAGATTACGATTAACTTCTCGATGTTAATGGCAAATTTCGCCACTGTTACATTCTCTATATTGTAATTTTAAATGCGGCTCTGGACTGGGCGGGGGCTGCGCAGACTGCGCTGACTGTGCAGATCGGCACTGAGATTGCGCTGCGGCACGAGGCGCTGCGGTTTTTAATGCAGGGGGCGCTACTTCCACAGCAGCTGCTCACCTGGGCAGCCCATTCACACCACCATCCTCCCAACTCCATACATGCTAACAGCCACAAGATACTAATACAGAACAAAATCTACTTTATGGCATCGTATCTGAATCATCCACAAATATTGTCAAGAAGCTTCATTTGTCATTTTTAAAGAGAGGTTCATTTTGCTTCCTAAATGGACAGAATAAAGCATGTAGAGCTGAGTTACCATGTTAAATATAGAGTTTTCTGCTCAACCCTTGGGAATTACATCTGTCTAAGTAAACCAAAATAAACAGAGCGCGTACTTACTGACGACTCGCTTTTTTCCGGATCATGTCAGAGAGATGACCAAAGCCCAGAGCGAGCCATTCAACTTCCACCAGCACCTACATACCCTCTCATGCAACTGGGCTCCCCATGCTGCCCTTAGTGACGTCAAACCACGGGGCCAAGTTTTAAATAGGAATACCTGTTGGATAATGTAGTTTTTTATACCGTAAGGCGCATCAATATTTATGTTGTAAGGACAACATTTCCCATGATGCAACAATACCGTGCCGCTGATGTTTCGGAACGGATCGGTGCACGTGGTAAGATTTTCATGTTTTATTTCTGGTATTCCCATAGCATTTCGTCAGACGTTTTAAAAGCGGGGAATTATACGTGCAACTTTTGGAGCAACATTTAAATTATGAATGCCTCAGTCTAAAATGCTAGTGGTCTTTAGCGCTGTTTTGTTTATTTAAATTACGTGCTATCATTTCTATTTTTTTTAAGTTAGAGTATTTTTAGGAACTTACATTTTTTACAGGTGTCATGATGTGAGCTGTTTTCTTGTAATCTGAAGGTCCCCAGTTCGAGTTCCAGTGCTGCTGTTGTGTTTCTGATCAATGTATTTATCCCGAATTAATAAAAATAAGAATAATTTGTCTTACCTGGCGCTGTCTGAATCAAAAAGTGTACAGGTAGAAAGGTATAAAGTAATAACACGTTAAATAATCACCAAATTGTGTCACGTGTCTACGGGGGGTGTGGTGACGGGGCTACTGTGCATGTATGTAGAGGGTGTAAAGTTTCAAGATGGCAAGTAACCTTTCTGCAACTTAACGAACTTGACAACCAAAAACTGCACATTGTTTCAGCCATTCATATAGAGAGGACAGTTTGAATATAGGCCACAATAGTAGAAAGATCTTACGTTTCTGCAACTAAAGAAAGAATGCAACTAACACGTCTTTATAAAACTTCAGTGCAATATTAAACAGACAGATTATCCAGGTTCATTTCGTCATACTAGTTGAGTTACCTGGACGATTTCAACTGCTGGACTGGGGTGGAGTCCAAAATGGGAGTCATTCAAGATGATGTTGAGTTTGAGCGGGATGGTTCTTGGGCAGCTATCCGGGTCATGTTTGTGGAAAAAGAGTCAATAGGTGAAATCAAATCAATCTCAATAGGAACAGAATCAGATGACAATCCAACCCTGGAACTTAGTTTGTCCTGCAGAAAGTGTTTCAGAGAAATATTACCTTCAGTATTCTCAATCATACTCGCCCTATTCAGATTATTGGGAGGAGACTGTTTTGAAGAGTGAGACAATTATTTGGTTGAGTTTGTGTATTCTTGAGTAATTGAACTCTTTTTGTTTGGGGAAAATGTGCTATCTGGTTTTATTATCCACTTCAGCCCCACAGCCAGTGATAATGCATATTTTAAAAGAAAAGTCACATGCTTTCATTAATCAGGTTTTCTCTTTATTATAAGGCAGAATTGAATGTCATACACTTCATGAATACAATTCATATTGCAAAGATATATATTTATTAGGGCAAAATTCCAGTTTCTTGCAATGACTACATTAATTCAATTTTGTTTATAGAGTAGTGCAGAGAACACATTAAAAAAGCCTTTGTCAAAAATAAGTCCACAATAATTTCCAGTAAAAGTCATATTCTAAATTGTCCCTGGCATATAATATGGAGCCCCTGGTAATTTAACAGAGATGCCTTCATTCATGTACATGTATTGGACAACTCCATGCTGTACTTAAACATAACAGTCACTTTTTTTCCAATGCATACACGATGATGCCGCCCAGGAAATTAAATCACACATTCTTCTATTTTTATTATTTCCAAGACAGGAAGCTTTCCTCAGGACAGTGACTATAAGCTTGTGTTCTGGCTCCAGCTGCTATAACTGCTGATTAAATATTTAGATTTCGATTTCTAAATAATACAGAAAAAAAAAATACGTGCAGTGAAGTGGGTAGCTGATGACTGAATGCTACACTAAATTTCAACATTTCAGCGTTATACAACATTACGGCATGTAAAACACCCGTTCATTTGGCATGATGTGTGCAAAAAAGAAGTGATTCTACAACTACAAAAGATGGAATTAAAATTACTTTGGACAATGATATTATGAGTCTCTCCAATGCATATTTGTTCAAGTTCAAAAGTCCAGTTAGTATTACAGCACCTGCTTTTGTGTCCCAGAAATGACTCAAGTAGAGTAAATTACATTTGTACCATTCTGCATTATACTGTGATCTGAAAACAGCAAATTCTCTCCTACAGAGTACCAAGTGCAGACAATACAGAGCAACTCATTTTCAATATGCTTTTATGTTTTTTGTCCCCCAATTTTCTCATGCTTTTACCTTCTCAGGACGGTATTAGTCATTTGAGCCTGGATTAGATTCTCCACTAGACATGCTACACAGGATAATATGAGCGAGCTTTTAAACTCATTTTGAACCTAAGCAGCAGCATGTCAACCGTATTACGGTTCCAACAGGGTTGCCCAGGGCCCGTATTACTCTCTGGAAAAGAGGTTGGCAGAAAAAGGCAGTATTTTTACAAAGTAAAAAACATCATGAGGTATTTTTGTTACCCTGTCCAGGCACATGATGCTGGGGCACAAGGAGTGAGAGCAAACAGACAACCATGGAGGGTGGTACATTTGCCAATGGGTAATGCATGCATGATATGTATTGAATGTTATCTTTGTCCCTTTCCTTCAAAGCGCAAATTCTTTGTCTCATGTTGACCTGTTCAATTTGTGTGTTATGTACAGCATGAATTTCGTCTGTTTTGAGCTCCAAAGTGTATAGCAGGGAGGAAAAAAAAAACACTAAAATGTAAGAGTTACACTTCTGATCCAGACAACTATTTAACAGGGGTTTTATGCTGATGTGAAAAGGTCAGCAGCTGGAAATTCTGGAGCAGGTTGAGAAGATGGATGAAAGGCTGCTTACAACAGGACATGGCTTGCGGGTAAACTTTAGCTGGAAGTCTTCCTGGTGAAAATAAACAGAGGAAAAAAAAAACTGACATCCAAAAATTGCGAGTACGCAACTTCACAGCTGAATTCAAAATATGGGAAAATTCAGTCACTTAGTAAATGAGCCATTCATTTTATTAACCATTCATTTAACCAACCAGTCTGTCATTTTTATTTAATGTTGAAAAAGTTCACAAGCGGTTTGTTGCTAAACATGTTACAGCATATTTTTAGATGGATTAAAAAAAGAAAAACTCAATCTGCCAACATGGGAAGAGCTGAAAAGTTTCCAATTTCTGTTTATAGGAAATGAACAAGTGACTCCTGGGAAATAATGTTAAGCTATACATGACTATTAAGATTTCACTGGATAGTATATGCAGCATATGGTAACAAGTAACTTGATCACAGCTCGTAGTGACAATGTGAAAGGTTTATCAGATAATAGCAGACAGGTTAAATTATTCTGGTCACAGATGAATCTGCCCAGCAGATTTTAGTGGTCTTGCTAAGGCCACACTCACTCTCTCACCACACTCACAAGGATATGGAAGGCATGGCCAGGTGGACAGTGCTCATGCAAACAGGTTGCCAAAGGGATCTGAAAAGGAGCTCGAGGCAGCAGGCTGGATTGGTGGCGCAACCTGACACACGAGAAAAGCGAGACATTTTTAATATTCACGTGTTTACAGTGCTGTGAAAAGAATGTTATTTCCACATCCTGGCTCTTTATAACACCTAGGTGTATGTCTGTATCTCACACAGTTTATAAAGTGATCAGTCACTGCCATCAAAAATGTCAATTTTTCCAGTCACTGCATTTCATGTCAGGTACTGGTGCACAATGATATGCTAATTCCTGGATTTCACAATGAATATACAAAAGATATACAAAAGCAGGATACATGAGTGAAATAATTCATCAGAAATTATATGCTGAGTATTTCATTACAGTCACTTTCACCAACAGTAAGCAGCAGGTTGTGTTTATGCAGCATGCAAAATGGGTTTTGATTTATGCTGCTTTAATTTTATGCAGCGGAAGTTTCATTTTGTAATAGCCTATTTTTGTCCAAGCAATGGATAAAAAAAAAACAGCCTGAGCTATTAATGCATAAAATGTGTTATAAATAGTCCAAATTTAAAAAGGAGTGAAGTTTCTGCTTAATAAAAATGTGTGTCACAGCTGAGGTTTTCTCTAAATTATACTACAATATTCTAGAAATCCTGCCAGTATCACACACTGATAAATATCTGCTTGTTAATCTGACCCCAAATCTGGATACAGCAGATGATAATTTGATGCACAACACATTCAATATTTCACGCCATTCTATTCACATCTCACTTTGAAAGCAGAGGGATTTTACTGGCAATAATAATGTGAAAAGGGCTGTTTTCTAAGCTGTAATATTTTGTTCATCATGATGAAGTCAGTAACCTTTATGTGTACAGTCAGCACAATTAGGTTTGTTTAGGCACAGTGGTGTGTACCTTGGCAGGGAGGGCCACCCCATACTGGTCACAGCTGAAAGAGCTTCCAAAGATACTTGGTACGGCAGTTGGGGCTGCTGGGCCAACGGCTGTGGGGGTGGGGGCGAATAGGGTGACAGGATTTGGTGGCTCTGGGGGGATAAATCATGAGAAAATTAAGAACCACTTTAGCAATATCATCATCATCATCATTTAAAAAACATAAAAAACCAAAATATATAATTTCTTAGCCCACATATGGCATAGGCATATAAATATGTAGATATATATACCTACATATATACATATGTAGGTTTTCACATGAAATGCATCTTAATTATCATTTAACTATGGAGACAAAGGAAAATACTTGTAACAGGTGTATTCTCCTCATATCTCACACAAGCATTCATAAGAACAGTACCAACAGTTCTTGGATTTGGAACCAATATATGAAGGTGAATTATTGAACAGCGTCTTTCAGACCTACCATTGGTCTTTTTGTCACGTACAATAAACCCAGAGAAATACCTGTTTTATTGTTTTCGATCACAGAAAGGTCTCTGTGTGGATTTGAATAAAGCCTGTTTTGGATATAAATCATAGGCTGGGTCTTGTTTTTAATATATTCCTTATCAAAGTTTACCATCTTTGGTTGAGAATAAAAATGAAGATCAGTGCAAAATAAATGACTACAGACCAATTTCAGCTAATTTCATTTTCATAACTTAGAATCAAAGACAACCAGATATCTTTGAACCACTGACCATCTAAATCCGAGTTTGACCAAAGCTCCTCCTCTAAAACCCTTTAAATCCACCAGCTCATCTGGATTCCGTCTTTTCCTCATTTAACTGTTCTTTGAATTGTTGAAAACTGGGGCATAGTTACAACTGCATCTCTGTGCAATATATATTAAATGTATCATTTCTCAGGCTGTTCATTGACTTGATGCTGTTCATTGAAAGTAGGTATTATTTAGAATATTCAGTTATGCTAAATGTGACTTAAATGCTGGTTATAAATTATAATACAAAGGAATACCAATTTAGACTGATGATTTGACACTTTTAACAATGATTTTTTTATAAAAATAAACTCAATATTGGATCCATGTTGATGCATTTCATAGTAAGGCTGAACAGTAGGTAAGTAAGTAGTAAATAGTAAGTAGTAACGCTCTTTCTTCTTTGTCTCAAAATTCCTCAGCAAGCGCATTTGAAAGCAGCCAAAACAAAGAAGCCAATGCTATGGAGCACACAGGCTTATATACACACACTCTTCCACAAATGCCCAAACACACACCTTTACACATGCATACATGTATCCACCTCCCTTCTAGTTCTATGATTAAGTTCTTTCTTCTTCAGCAGCTGCACATAAACACTATTGGCTTACATGATGCACAAGTAGTGAGAAGTATCAAATTTTAATATTCAGACATTTCACAAACTGCTCTTAAACTGCTAACAAAATTCTCTATTAATAAATTTGGCTGTTTTTTCTTGTTGTTCACATAAATTACTGAAGGCACACTTCAAAGTACTTTTTACTTTCAGAGTTTGAGCAAATAATTGTTAATAATAGTAACCTGTATTAATCACTGTAAAAATAATGGAGATTGCTAGTTAAAAATCTGAGATCTGAATATAATAATTACTTCAGACAATGTTTATGACCCTGATCGGTTAGTGGGAATATACCCTGGAGCGGACATTTCCCTGGACAACTGATGTCATTTAGCAGGAAAGTTGTTGTTACTGGACTTTACTGTAGGAATACTGGGCAAATACGAGGCAAGGACTGCACCTGAGCTCACAAAGATAAACTGCTCACCCCTCCTTGCAGGAACCACTGGTGGTTTAGCAAGTTGGAAATCCTTGAACATGTCCTTTGTGTTCTTCTGCTCCCGCTCACCCAGTGGGTCTAGGGACAGGAAAGCAGTGGTCTCCACCCTTGGAGCTTCCTTTAGTGGAGTTGGTCGGGGTGGGGGCTGTGGTGGGGGACTGGAGGGGACTTGTGTCCCACTGGGAGTGGGGAAAATACTAGCCTGGAAAGGGTTAGTCAAAGCAGAGGGCTGAGGCCATGATGTAGCTGTTGTTTGCGGAGCTGCTTGGCCCCACGTTGGTAGCTGTGGAGCAGCAGGTATTCCAAATGCTGCTGTTGTTTGCCCCCAGGAGGGTGTAGGCAATGTGCTGAATGATAAAGGCTGAGGGCAAGATGCAGTTTGGGCTGTTGATGCTGTGGTTACTGTGACACCATTGGGGGCAGGGAAAATGGTAGGTGCTGGTGGCCTCCATGAAGCTGGCCCTAAGGAAGGGGCTGTGGGTGAGGCATCCAGTGACAGAGCTCCTGCAAAAAAAGATAATCAGTTCAAATTCAGGTTAATTTACAAGGACTCTCAAATGACACTACCAGCAGCCCTCAACTTATGACATATCCAACTTACATCAACCTGGATTTATGACCACATTAACCTTATCCTGTTTTCAAGGCCTGACTGCTCCAATTGCAGTATGATAATATCATCTGGCTGCCCTGCTGAAAGGCACCATGTTATTGACTTAGTCAGTATTTATCAGCAATTGTGTTTTATTAATAATATGTATTCTATTTACAGAACTTTTCATTCAAGTTGCTTTAAACTGTCAAGAAAAACTAAGTAAAAGAGTCAGTGCTCTGGTGGTGCTGAAAAGAAAAGATTTGTGAAAACAACTGAATTAAACATAATACTGCACTCTAGGTATCAGACCACCATGTGCCAGGTCAGGTAAGGATAATGAATGGATGGGTACTCTAGCACATTTACAGTATTGTTACTATATATTAATATTATTTTATAATGAATAATGTGGTGAAATATGTGAAAAATGTAGCAATGCCTTATTAGACAACATAGCATTCAAGCATGTTAATTTTGCATACATCCTTATGGTTTATTTAATACAGTATGAGGGGATTTTCAACTTACGTCAAGGTTGTAGAAATAGAAGCCCTTTGTAAGCTCAAGGCTCTATCTCATAGGTATACAGTATATTAAGAACAGAGAGGACAGGACTGAGCTGAGCTCTAAGGTCTTACCCAGTGCTGCTACAGGGGTTGTGGTGCTACCTGGAGCTGTACTGAAAAGACCCATGGGGTTGGTCTGTACAGGGTCTGACTGAGGTGGAGGAGATTCTGTTTGGCTGGGCGCAGCAAATGGGTCTGCTCCAAACTGGTTGTTTGTGGGGGACTGTGGAGAAAATATGAAAGTTTGAAATCTCATTATTATTTTAATTTGAACACCCATAATAAATCACCAAAAAAGACCAAAAAGGCAAATTAAAATGATGAGTCCAGCCCAGTACTTGAAGTGGAAAAAATAAATGATAGTATGCCCTTTACTGGTACGCTGGCACGCACATTGGTTGATATAGCAACAAACTATTAAGTACTAAAACTTTTGCACTGAATAAAAAAAATAGGTGGATACTCACTATATATATATATATATATATATATATATATATATATATATATAGATGCATGCCTTTCAATAAGTCAGCCAAATTTTGAAGAAATGTTTGGAAAGCCCTAATGAGTTGACTTGCAGTGTAACTTATTCCACCTGCGTAATGAAATGTAGCTGTGAGGGCTTATGAATAATGGCCATGTACTACAGCAGTGTTTTGCTGAGACACTGACTCAGTCAGAGAATCTGTTCGGCCGAGGGTAGAAAAGTGCACCAGGAGCTTATGAGAAGTGCTGCCACGGAAGAAAAACTCCCAGTACTGCGAAGAGCAAAACATCGAGGTGCTGGTACTGCTTACCACTGAGTACTAGCCCACTTCAAGCACTGGCTCTGAAAGTTCACCACGAAAACTGAACAGTCAGCCAGCCATCCAAAGGAGGCCTCCAAAACATGCAAATAATGGTTATTACGCCATTGGGAATGTTAAAACTCACCTATAGGTTATTGTTATCACTGAGGCATAAAAATAGAAGAAAAAATAAGTTAGGAAAGAACTGTCTAGTGGGAAGGCAAAGGTGAACTCACCAGTAAAGTAGGTTAGAAATACCACAAGCACAGCTACAACTGATACCTATATATAGTTAATTCCCTCAAACATTGTTCCTCATGCAAGAAGCATCCTCCAAATGTGACTTGAAAAATGAACTACCCATTTTACAGTGGGTTTGTGAAGTATTAGGAACACACGAGACTTCTAGAGATCTAGGATGAAAACATGCGGTATGTTTTACAGTCGTCTTATGACGTCACCTTTATGCTTCTCCTTCCTCGTCCAGCCTTTGTGTTGAGTGGAGGAGGGCTAATGATCACCGAGTCCTTGGCTGGGGGGCACGGGGGATCCGGCTTGCCTACAGAGTTGTGCGTCGGAGCACTGTGCAAGGTTGGGCTTTTGGCACAAGTATCAAAAAAGGGGTTCTGAGGGGATCTGTAATGCAAACCATTCTGTTCCTTCGTAGGAATTCCATTTAGAGTCCAAGCGGTTGCATTGCCTGCCTTGCCTTCCAGTGGCCACTGGCCATTGTTTATTGACTGTATAACAGTCCTGCTGGACAGCTGATCAAACTGCTGGGCTAAGTAGTCACAGTCACCATTTTGACCACCATTTACCTTTGGTGAGCTAAAGATGTTTGAGGGATTTCCTTGGGTGCCACTGTTGGGTTTGGAGGCAGTCGTGGGATTGGCGTTTGAGGGATGCTCGCTGTTTTTTGAGAATGGATCGTCACTGAAAGGGTCTGGGGCAGGAGCAGGAAAGAAGTTGAGCTGCGAAGAGAGAGGCTTTTCAGGAGAGATGCTGGTCAGGGGCCTGGGCCAGGGGACAGAGGAACAGGAGGAAGTGGTGAAGGGATTCCCTTTTACACAACTTTGACTGCTGTCAACATCAGAGGAAAGGTCCAACAGCAGGATATCTTTAGTCTCCTTATAATTGAGAGAGAGAGAGAGAGAGAGAGAGAGAGAGAGAGAGAGAGAGAAGGGACAAAATCAGTTATGCTGTAAGAGTGAGAGGCAATTTTTTGTTTAACTCCACAGAGCAAAAACAACCTTAAACATGCCATGAAATTAAAGCATCCAGCTCATCACATCAACAACATTAACACAGACATGCAGGCCATTGAACGCATTTGGCCCTGGACATGGTTTTCATGATAGATGGCACTGGGCATCACTGATTTTTTGAAGAGGACTGATCTTTGCACAATGAAAATATGTTTTGATGATAAAACAACACTTGCAAATTTATGAGCTGAAAAAGTATTAAAGTAAAAATAAATTACCTCATTTTGATTTTTCATTGTCTCAGGAATATAATTGAAGAAGAACAAAACTTTATGAGGAACTCGTAAAGCATAACAGCAAATATCTACTGAAGTACAGAGTATAACACATTTACTAGTTTGTGAAATTAGCAACACTGAAAAAACCAAAAAGCCAAACAGTTTTCATAAAACAGTACAAATGTGACAAGTGCAAATGGTTCATACATGCTTTACAAGTCAAATGCATCACTATACAGTAATAAAATATCAGACAGCTCAGTCAAGAAAGGACACGATGCATGACCTGTGTCTGATCAGGCCTCAGGCCTTTCCACCTAAGGTGAAACGTTCTTCTGCTACAGGACATTTTGAGCATTTAACTGGCTTGGTTGGCTGATCCTAGCTATTCATACTAATTGTGATACTTTACCATTAAGTCTGCTGTGGTATTATAAACATCTTTTAATACTATACTGTTGTTATTGGTAATGCAGGTTGCATGTCCAACCTTTACAAACTAGCTAACCTGTTCAGTTTGGAACTAATGGATATGGGACATGTAGGACAAATGTCCCTTGAGGATGGATGCTTACATTCAGCAATATGTTTCTGAATCAAGTCCAGTGTCAGTTCTCTGGTCACCAGGTGTTAGGTCAGTTTGTTCAAATTCCACATTTAAGCCATCATTTACAAAGAAGTGAAATATGTGCCTGCTTTAATGTTTAGCTTTCTTTGCCTCTACAATTTATTGAAATGCAAAGATGATGCCAAGTATTTTTTCATACTGATATGCATATATGGTCTGTTCAGCTAAGTCTATAATAATAATGTAAGGGAATAGCTGACTGAAGAACAACCCTTTTCCAGCAGATTAGCTCCTTGCTCAGTGATCTTCACCTATAAATAGTGCTTTGGCTGTAAAAGTGCCTATAGAATATTCCAGTAGTATTATTGTACTGTTGCTATAGACTGTACAACGTGTGCACACTGAGTCCCAGTGGTGTGACCCACCGATGGAGAATGCAAGTCTGGTGGTGTTGACATGTCTCCAAAAAGCTCCAGCTGTCCATCACGCTGCTCCAAGGAGAAGACAGAGAAATAGCTTGAGATGCAAAAACTTATAAAAAACGTCAAATTACAGCACACCTCATTAAGTGACATTACAGAATGTTGATCAAATAATAAATATTTTCTCAATTGTTATTTCCTTAGCCAACAACTTTATTCAAAATATCTTTAAAAAAACTACTAATTTATATAGCAGAATATTTTTGCTGTATCAATTCAGGTTAAGTGTACTAACCAAGGGTGATACAATACAAGTGGGATTTGAACCAAGAACATTCGCATTGAAAGACAACAGCTGTAAGTGTTATAGTTTTAATCACTGCAAAAATGTCCCAAACAGCCACTAGTATTATTAGTTAATAATTAATAATTAATTAGTAATACTTATGCCAAAGGCAAGTTACAACTATTTACAGATACTGTACTATATACAGTAGGGTATTATATAGGAGCAACTGAGAACAACCCAGTAGGGGTGGGGTTTGAACCAAATGCCCCCTACAACAGTATGCTGACAACTGCTGCCCAAGTACAGCCATTACCTGTGGATTCTTTTCAGGGAGATGTAACAAAAAATGAACAAGGTAGTATTAGTGTACTTACTTTAAACTTGTCTCCTTGGCTTTCACTAGTAAGTGTAGAGCTACCCCCATTCTAAAAATGCAAATAAAGGGCTTTAAAAAGGACTATTTATGAATAACTGAAGAGAGTAAATTAATTAAAAAATAATGCTCACCTCTACAGCTTTGCTTGTTTCATCCTACAAAATACAATTGCACATAAAAAAAGAGATTAAACTAATTAACTAATTAAATCAGAGATTTAACTTAAATTGTAAGTGTACACAAGTGACCTTCAAAAACAAGTCACAATAACCAGTATGTGTTAAATATGCATCCTTGCTACCATGCAAAGTAAAGCTCCTTAGCTATAGAAATATAGAAACAGAAATATAGAAATGCCCCCATATCAGCAAAATTATAAACTGGGAAATATAGAATCGTTTAAAAATTGTTTAAAAAACTGATTGTATTTTTCTTTTAAAAAGACTGAGCAGCACATGAAAGACTGCGCAGTGCGTGACAAAGCAGCCGAGGCCCCACGGGATGGGTGAAACCTGCATGAAACCGAGGAAGGGCAGTGGCATCTAAACACTATATGGAGCACACTCCTGTTCAAATCACAGCCACCTAAAGCGTATTTCCTGATCTGGTTACACTTATGCCATTATTATGGGCTAGTGCTGAACAGAGTCCAAGTTCAAGTGTGCTCTACTGTAATTTCTGGCACCAGTTAAAAAACACAATAAACATACAGCAGATGTCACAGCTAGGTCTAAATTACCATTCATTAGCCTGGCTTCAAGGCAACTCCAACACTATCTAATTTACAAAGGCAGATAAACACAGAACAAAATACCTCCCTGAGTTGTTGGGCTATCAGGAAGAGCTCCATTATTTAGGAAAATGTTTTAATATTATTTCCTCTGCTTCAGTGGCGATGAGGAGAACCTCTAGAGTTCTACTTCACTAATGTAACAGCCCTGGGCGACACACCTTGTTTGTGCCCTCTGCTTCCTTCTTCTTCATATTGAAAATCAACTGGAAAAGGTCTTTCAGGTCAATGACCAACGGCTCTGCCTGCAAACAGCATAGAACAATGATACCTTTTGGTGTATAAATGTGTGTTGTTCTTGTGAGGACAGACAGGATTAATTTCCATAAATGCCAAGTGCAAGAAAAAAAACCACATGACACAGCAGCTTAATAGTTTACACAAACGCTGCTGGGGTAAAAAGCGAAGAAGCAAACTCTCCAGGTACTTGTCAAAGATCACCTGGTTTACACACTTTCTCTGTTACTGAGCAACATCCCCCACATTTCGCCCGGGAGCCACGTTACAATCACAGGGGAAAGAAAGATCCAGAGAACATGGGAGTTAATGGGGATCAGGAGGAAGTACAGTCCCCAGTGCCGCTCACCTGCTGTGCAGTCTTAATGGCAAAGAACTGATGCTGGCCTTCGGCACCGCACACGTAGCCAAAAGCTCGGCTGTCCGTCACATCACGGGCAATGAAGGAGATCTTATTTACGGGATGTTCGTGTTCTATTACCTTGGAGTAGTCCAGACACAGCATGTCTATTAGACTCCATAAAAAGTTCCTGTGAGGCACTAATGCTATTGCCATACTCCTCTGAAAGTTACTTCCTGCTTTATTTCACTGCCCCAACCACAGCCACTGACTCACCCCGGTCTTCTCGTCAATGATCTTGATTCCAGATAGGGATATGTTCATCCACACTTTCTGCTTGTGCTTCCCTTGAGACCGAGAAGCTGCTGACATGCCCTGTGTGTGGAACAAATAACTCAGAGGGGAGTGCCAGCACCGCACATCTCCTGGGCTGTGGTCTCAGGTGTCGGTTGGAATCCTGAGTGGAGTTTGCATGTTCTGCCCATGTTTGTGTAGGTCCTCCAACAGTCCAAAGACGTGTTTCAGATGGATTGGTAATTTCATTGTGTGTGTGTGTGTGTGTTTATGTGTGTGCTTTAAACAGCCCTGTTGTATGGATGGATAGATAAGTCTAAGTAGCTTAGCATGGCATCTAACATTGTGAATCACCTTTAACAAAGGCATCAGCTGAATACCAAACAATCACAGATGATGCAAAACTAACAGAAGTTCTTCATGCCAACATCTACCATGAGGCTCTGTCCATAAAAAGGTGTCCTCAAGGTTACCATTAAAAGCCCAGGACCAGTAGAAGTGGAAAAAAGAAGTGTCTGTACTCCCTTATTGCCATGTTTGTGTGCATGTCAGTCAGTATCAGCAACCTATTAGGTTTTGAATTTCTGCTTACAATTTCACATCCCACTCGTGATCCTCTATTATTATGTCTCTCCTTTACACTTCATCAGCATGGTATACTGTGTTACAGTCTTCTGTGCTGTAAAAGTCACTTCGTTCCAAAGAGGAAAATGTAGACGTGCAAGCAGCTACTGTGTACTGAGTACTTTTCAAGCATTGCCCAGGATAGCTATGGTTACATCTCTAAACTTTCTCACTGTTTTAGTAAACATGCAGCTGCTTAACTGCTGTAAAACTTTAAACCAGAAGCTATGTACAAAACAAATGCAGAGCCACTAGAGAAAAGGACCGGACACAAATCATCCTCAAAAGGGATTGTTTGGGACATGAATATGCAACCTTCAGATATCAGGTCTGTTCCAGTAAGGAGCCTCATGCCCATTAATGCTTTCTGTGTACCTTCAGTTTCATCATGGAATCTTGACTCATTTTGTCCCCTCTGGCATCGGGCACGTCATCCACCCCGATCAGTTTGGCTTTGTACCTCACACCGTCCCCTTTGAACCTAGCCAGCAGGTATTCATCCGTCTTCTCGGGGCCTGCTGTGACAGAGACAGAAGACAACCAATCTGTCTGTAAACACTGACAAAATAAACATTACTCTGGAAGTAGCATCCGTACATTTTTTTCCTACCTGCTCATTTGCTTTTGCATTGCATGCGGTTTTCCACATCCAGCTCCACTTTTAAGCTTTTCTACATCTGTGCAATCTAACATTAAAGAAGGAACAATGCACCCCAACAATTATACTGCATTTAGTAAAATTACAGCTGACAACTAAATTGGCTGGATAAAAATATCTTAACACTGCTTAAGGATTACTCCCTTTCTAGGTGGCCCACTCTGGAGTTGAAACACATACGTGTTAAATTGCTCTGTGCCTTTTCAGCAACAAAACTTTTCTAGGAGGGATTTAAAACAATTTCAAGGCCCCATTCTCAGCATCCAATGACATTTTAATCGCACAGCTGTGGAAGCTGAACCTTGCCCTCAATAAGAAGTGTTTGGTTATTACAGCGATGCCAGAAACCAGAAGATGAAATAACTTGACTGGCAAGCGCAGAACTCAACCATTTATCCACTGAGGGACAACACCATAATCTAACAGCCATCGAAACATTACAGCTCTGAGGCAATGGCAACTTTGGAGACAGATGTTGCTTCATTGCAAGTTTGGGAAACTATGTAAAAACATGGATCCCAGAACCTTTCATTAAAACAGGGGCACTCGTGGTTCTCTCCACATCCCACTGCTAAGGTTTGGCTGAACAGTGCATGCCCTGTGCTAACACCATGACACGACAGATTTTCACAACCAAAGCATTATGGCTCAGCTTACAGTGCGTTGGACAAGCATCTTTATGCCATTACTGAAAACAGTCATCAGATGTAACTTAGCAGCGTTGCTCCCAATCAGCTTCCTCGCAAACAAGAGAATCCTATTACTCAGAACTGCCACGCTCTGATTCTTCCCATATTCCGTCCTTATTAATGACCTAAAAAATTACGCAATGGGAAGAAAAGACAGTGAGGCATGGTGTACTCGAGCGCTTCCGCTTGACGTTGTCAAGAGGACATCTGGAGAACATTTACACTGTCTTCTCTCATACTTTTTTGAAGGGGGTTGTACACAGTGTGTTTTGGAATACGTTCAAGAAAAAGATTTGTTTAAAATTCGCAAAATCTAATTTAGCAGATTTGTAACTAAACTACACAGGGACTGCATCTCGATTGCACACGTGGTCATTTTTTACCTGTGTCTTTTGAGTGCCACTGGCTCTGGCCTACTTGGGCTTCTGGTGTCCACCTTGGCGCTAGTGCCTTGGCATTTTGAGGCCTGTGCTGGCTGGGTGGCAGGGAGCCCCCCGCTTCTTCTTGAGCCACGATGTGAGCCCAAAGCGGCCAAGACCATTAAAATTCTCAGCGTGTACACTGGCAGCAGGCTGGAGGGTCCCTCAGTGAACACCCTTCCCACTCACACAGCACGCTCACACACAACCGACCAACCCTTAAACTAACATTCAACGCCTACGATGTCAGATACTGCACATGGCAGAGGACCAAAGAAACCATTTCTTTGGGAGCACTTTGGTAGAATCTCCTTCAAGTGTGGTGCTATGTGGATAAGACAACGAGGTAGTTATAAGGAGTGGCTGGACACATATGGACTGGACCAAAGCGATGTACAGTAATTCCTCGACACATGCTACCTCCTACTTTGCTGTCTTGCACCAGTGCATTTTTTTTTTTTTAACTTCAGCCCATTGAGTAATTTATCACAATAATTTACCAAGTTTCCAAAAATTCCAAAATACATTCCAAACAATTTTTTGTGAATTTTATTTTTATTGATAGAATTGATTGTTTATTTCCTATTATTAAAGGCATAGCTAATATATTTTGTATTACATTATGCTTGTGCAGTTTTCAAGTGCCATTTATGCAATATATTGTAATAATGACCTCTGACAGTGCTGGTTTCATTAAGCCCACTACTCCTCAAGAGCACATCTAGAGCACTTCGAGAAGCATTATTTTACTGAAAAATGTTAGACATTATACGTAAGTGGTCAGACGTTGTAAAGTATTCAATTATGGATGAAATTTAAAGAATGTGTTAAAATTTTAAGCTGACATTTCATTGTACAGACATTGTTATATGTTTTTTACGGTAGTTTCTTGCAGGGCTGTAAAGGCTTGTGAGGCTCATAATTACCAGCTAAGCCCAGGCCATTTCTGTGGCTTCAGTGAGGACCAGGCACTTTCGGTGTTTAAAGGATTTCTTTTCGAGGTAAAGACAGACGTGAAGTGTGGAGCAATGCAAAGCGGTGGCACCCACAAAGGTGGGTGGGCTACTTGATGTGCTCGGGGAAGATGATGTGAAAACAAGGCAAACCAGTTCGTCAGATTAGTTCCACTGCACAAACATAAGAACTCTTCAGATTCAGGAAACAAGTCTGGACTGACAAGAGACATTCGGGCTTAGTACAATCCGCCCTATAAATATGTTTCTGGATATTAATAAACTCAGCGGTGTAAATGTAATTTTTATAAGGATAGTTTGGTGTCTCTATAACAAGTACACAGAGGGAAAAATTATGTTTGAATGGCCTAAAACATGAATTAATGGTAAAATAGTACAGGATAAGCTGCAGATCACTGCAACCCTGACCAAGATAAACGGTTAAGAGTTATGGATGGATGGATGAATGGATGTATATCACGGTATATGATAGTACATGAATTAATTAGATCATAGTACATACTGTAACAGCATTGTACAGAAAGACTTAAAACACTATAAAATGCTGTCGGTGATAACAGTTGACAAAGACGTTATGAAGGCCGATTTATGTTTTTTACGGTACTTATAACAGGTATCAGGTTTCTCTGGTTCCGCATGCAGTCAGTAGCAGAGAATTTAGTCTGCTTGGTCCTACCAAAGCAAACTGTAGTGACTGGGTTGGCACAAAAAATGTCAGGACCATTGCAAAATTCAACAGTGGGCCTGAGTATGTGGATATATAGTACATTTTATTGTAGTCAACTTCTTCAGGAAGTAGAGGGAAAACATATTTAACAGAATGGCACTCTGATATTAAGCCTAGGTGGATCCAATCGCGGCTAATAACTCGAGACAGATGGGAAAAACGATAATGTCGCACACCAACCATGCAAAAAGCTTCCGTGGTGATCTGCCTACAGCTTTGCCCTTTCTACAAGGTGTAGTGAAACTGGGCAAAAACATGGTTTCAGGCCCACCTGGTATCTCTCTGTCAGCTGCTGTCTAAGGTTCTGGGCCCTCAGGGCTGTTCCACTGATGGCACACCAGGAACAAGCTCAAGACCAAGAGTTGCAGCTCCACTTCCAGCACACAGCCTAACTCAACATGTAGCTAAGCTTATAAACACAAACAGCTCTCAGAGGCCATCATGGAGGACTCATTTTAACCTTCTGCCAGATTTTACAATATTGTTTTTTAAAGCCTTATAACTGAACTCTGTGCTATAAGGCTTAAGTAGGCTAACTGTTTTTGCATTTATTGATGTTGTTTATTGATTTATTGATGCCACTTCAACTCTGATATGTGGTCCCTTGAGAAGCATGACAACACGCTTTCTGTCAACCATTTGGTTATTGTTGACTGCAAGGTAGCGAGAAGGTTTTGTGCTGTAGAAGCTGCAAAACTTTGTAATAAGTTTTAATATTATTATTAAATATATTATTATATTTAATTATATTATTATTATATATTTCCGTTAAATCTTGTAATAAGATTTAATGGAAATAATGATAATTATTTGTCCCTTTAGAAAAAGGGAAAAATGTAGTTTGCTTTTAAAACTTTATGGGGCAACAAATGCATCCGTGTTAACTCATTTGTTTTTTACAACTCATGTTGCTGACAAATTGATGTTGTCCTGATCCAAACCTGAGAAAACTGATGCTCACCACTGTGCCCTTAAATAATTTGTCATTTGTTCAATAAAAACAACATGCGTCGGTAACTCTAAACCTTTGTGGGGTGATAAAATACCCCATGGCAACTAGTATGTGATTTTAGGAGGTTAGCTTGCCAGCTAAACATGAACAGGAACCCAGTGGGGCTTTTCCCAAAAACACTGCCTCATATCTGCTCACCTCT
The DNA here is from genome assembly GCA_900497675.1 of Arapaima gigas. Classification (NCBI taxonomy): domain Eukaryota; kingdom Metazoa; phylum Chordata; class Actinopteri; order Osteoglossiformes; family Osteoglossidae; genus Arapaima; species Arapaima gigas. The sequence continues at coordinate 229,385 of UFQX01000439.1, forward strand.
CATCACACCTGAAGGTGAAACACGGTAAACTCATTTGGCAAACATTCAGTTTAATGAGGAACGTCATCTGTTGTGTACAGCTTGCTGTTGAAATTATGCACACGTCCTTCCAAAAACAAACAATTTCACATACCTTTTTTTGTAGCACAAAACAAATACAAGTTACATGGCATGCACAACACAAGAAATACACTCAGCCAGTAGCGCCACATCACCTAGTATATAAAGTATATAAGAAAGTATATAAATGTCTCTGCTATTTGGCATGAATAACTGTAACAACAGGCCATGAATAGTAAATCTACCCCCAACCACATACCTTTCTTCTTCTCTTTCTTAGAGGGGGTCTTCACGGGGGCCACGTTGGCCTGGTTGTTTACGTTTGTATCGACTTCAGCCGACATGCTGGGAGGTCAACAGCTAAGAAACAGTGGGAAGGTGAGACTGAAAAAAGCAGCTCCTTGGCAGAGTGTCTCAGCGTTCCGACTCAGAAATCAGTCATGCTCAACAGCGTCTGGGGGGGAAGGAGTCAGAAAAAGAAGTATAAGTAACACAAAAAGGAGAGGGAAGACAAGGTAAGCTATATTAATGAAGAATGCCACAAATACTGAACACAAATCTTCATACTTTCCAACCACACATGAAAAAAACCGGTTGTAATTTTTTTTACATTAAAAAGGTCATGAATCTTCACAACAATGTTGTCATTTTTGGTGATGCTAAAATGAGGTAATATGTGGAGTTTTGACATTTCTATGGGCCAAATTATGGATTAAGAGAATTAGAAAAACAATTCTGGTATGCAGCCTTTTCTTAACTCCAGAGAAGCAGTTACACAAGAAAACAAACTTTTGTGTGAACTGTAAGCAGTGCTTAAGGGGAAAATACTGATATTCCCTTCCTGGCCTGCTGGCATGCGCATCAGTCACTATTATCAAACATCCTGAATTTCTGCAGTGAATAAAAGATACAAGGAGGTATTGCTGATCTTCACTATATACACTTAATAAATGGGAGGCCAAATTTTGAAAAAACAACAGGAAAGCAGCGTAACTTAGTGCACCCTGAGTGATGAAATGGAGCTTTGAGGGCTGTTATGAGTAATGGCCATATACTACAGCAGTGTCCTGCTGGGAGAGCAGCTCAGTCAGATAATCTGGTGAGCTGAGGACAGAAATGAGCACAAAAAACTCATGAGAAGTGCCGCTATGCTAAAAAAAAAAATCCTGTTACTCCAAACAGCAAAACATGGAAGTGCTGTCAACTACTGCGTATAGCTGAGTACCAACCCACTTAAAATCCTGGCTGTAAGGAAACTGATAATTCTACTACATGATTTCACATTGATAATACATTTTCTGACGGACCCCTTCCTGCCAGCAGTTTATAACACATGACACTGGAGGCCCCAGCAGAGTGACTGGGTGGCACTGTTTTAAAGCCAGGCACGACTCGTCTATTACTAGCAACACGAATGTGTTGGTTAGGATCCGCAATTATTTGCAGCTGTTTCACGTCAGACAGTCCATGAGGGCTGGTGGCATTTCAGTTAAATGAGGGCATGGCATTTTTATTTATTCATTTACCTGACACTTTTCTCCAAAGCAACTTGCAATGTGAGGTTTGTATAAAAAGCTACTCACATTTATTCACTCATTTATGAACCGACAGAATTTACCATCTAGTCAAATCCAACTCCCAACAAGCACTTAAGTGGTTTGCAAAAAGTGCCTCCCTCTGTGCATGTTTGCAGGATACAGGCATGGGGAGAACTTGTAAACACCACACAGTTTGAGCTGAGATAGAACCCTGCACCCCCTGATCAGCCCTGTAGGGCACTTGCTTAACCCACTGTGCCACTGTATCACTTACTCAGTTACACAGATATTTTTTCAGTATAAACTGAGACAAAGTATTATTCTCAGGCGTGCTACAGCAGGAGGTAAGATTCAAACCCGGATCTCATAACTGCAAGGCAACAGGTCGAACCGCAACACTACAAACAATTGGTGTACTCAGCTGTCTGTGTTTGGTCTTAAGGAGAATCACACAAGACACTTTCACTGGTAAGAGGACGGGGGTTTTGGGAGCAACCCGACACCAGGACCACTTCCAGCCCACCTATAGGGAGTTCTAGGTTCTCCAGCATCTGGGTTTCATAAAGGACAGCTCTTACCATACCATGAGTTTGTCTCTGGTCTGGTCTGCTTTCAAGATCAGTACAGTGTACTGCGCTCATGCAGTTACAATTTTGTCACCCAAAAATAAGCAAGCTACTGCATTGTTATAATACACAGACTGTAACTTTGAGTGAATCATCACAACCATAGACTCTAATGGACAAATGATTGAATATTGGCCATATTTTGTAACTCATATGCTGTACCCACCACCCAGACCACCACAAGTCCTTAGCAAACAATATCATGAGCGCCACAATTATTAGTGGATACAGCCAAACAGCCACTGACAAATTTTATGGTACCCCCTTGTGTTTATCCACAACTAACCTCAGGGTTCCTCAAACCCCTTCAAGAAAAAAGTCCTGATAAACCCCAGTCCTTAGACAACTCAGGGAGAGGTTGATTGAAGTTTATTATGTGTGCCAAGTGTATTACTGGAACCCGGCGTGAAAAAGAACAACGAAGAACAGACGGCCAGCACTCTCCCAGTCAACAAGTAGTCATTGTACAGAGAATCACAGGGGGCAACTCCACCGTGACCCACGCTCTCACCTGACTGCTCTGAGGGCAGCACCCCAGCAGAACTCGTCCGACACATTTTACAGCGCTAGGAAAAGAGTGAATGCACAAAACAGGGATGTGCGGCAGGGGGAGGGCAGTAAATCAGAGTGCGCAGGACTGTTTTCTCCTCATTCTGAATCACAGCCCTCTGTGCTGTGACTGAGGCCCAGTGGGAAATTAGCGTCTGCATCTGGTACTGTTTGCTCCATCAAACACAGAGAAGAAGGAAAAAAACTGATTATTGCTATAGTGTATTTTGGTCAGAGCTTCAGAATAGGCAAACAGTGGACACTGAGGGGGGAGAAGAATAACTTTTGTTTTGCATACCGCCTCTTCATCCAGGTTGAAAATTAAGGCAAGTCCACTGAAATGCAGGTACTAATTTGCTTGAAAATCAATCACAGTATCCTTAGTCTAATCCTGTTCTCAAGATAAAAAAAAAACGCTAGTGTACAGTGGTATGAAACTATTTTGCTTTAAAAACCAACTACCTGCTATTAATCAGAAGGTTTGTAGGTCATACTGTAACCAAAATGGAGAAACTGCAAAGCTACAGAACTGTTTACAGTGTGAAAAGGTGGACGTACTACGGTAAAAGATTAATTTGCATATGCAGCTGTGATCTACAAGAAAAGAGACGCTGAGTTGTCAAAAGCAAGCGGACGTCACACATCAGAAAATAAGAGCCAGAATGTAATGATTACAGATCAAGTAGGAATTATAGCTGCAGTGAGAAGGATGACAAATTACAGGTTTGTACAACAGCATCACTGGTTTAATCACAGTGAATTGGCACTGGTATGAATTCATTCCAAAGATGAGCAAAGCACAGAAAAAATGTTTACCTGCCCAGAATTTTATATGAAAGTAATAATATACTCCCCATTGACCAAGCTGAGAAGGAGATGAGATCAATGGTAAGTCTAAATGTACATGGCCACGCAGGAGTCATTATCAAGAAGAAACACACCTGTCACTCGTCGGTTTCTTTCATAACTCCGTTACGAGCTGTGCGGACGGTTCAGGCTGATGATGTAAGAAACAACAGCAAAAACCACCACGTGGAACATAATGCATTCAGGTACCTCCAAACAAGGGCCTCTGGTGTACAATAGAGGCTGTGATAGAACCTTTGAAATATCTGTGGTGCCACACTGTAGGACATAGCGGACAAGTCCCACGTGGAATAGTTTTGAAACACTGGACAAAAAGGAGGATGTTTTGTGTTAGACCCTGCATCCAAAATAAACTTACCGCATGTCTCTGTGTATAATAAAAACATATAGGTACCTGTGCTGCATACAGTTTGATTCATGCCCAGTATTCATATTAATTTATAAAGCACATCCAAATCCTGCGATGTACTGGCATCCCATCCCATCCAACATGTACCCTGCTGGCCTGTGATTCCAGGATAGGCTCTGGACCACTGTGATGCTGAGAAGGACACGCAGCTAATAAGTGTGACAATGACATATACAGTAAAGTACTGGAGGTCCTTCCCACAATGATCCAGCAGCGGTCCACAGGAGCACTGAGTATACTATTCTATACTGTACTATGAGGTCATAAAAAAGCAGCTATTTGACACCAAAAGTCCATTAAATAACAAATCATATTATTAAGCATATTTTGAACATATCAATCAGGCTATTAGAAGGAAATACCAAAATATGATCCACAGAATTTTTTCAGTTAAATCCAAGATCCATTAAATCAAGGATTTTCTGTATCTTTATCCTTCTCCAATCATGACAACCAACATTAATTTTGTAGATTAAAAGTATTGTATTGTCAAGAATCAAAAATGTCTTTATTTCATCTGCAGTATATTAATCTTCTTACTGCAACTAAATTTTTTCCCCACTTCTGTTTTATAAATTACGGAAAAATTATGGGTCAAACGTCTTCTGGTCTTTCCTGTAATGTTCTACTTTTTATTACCATAACCTATCCAGTTAGTCTGTTAATGTTTCCAGTCTGCTCACTGGTCATCTTTTACGTTTGATTTATGCTGGTAAATTGATAGCTGGAAGAAAATCTTCAAAAAGCACGCAGGATAAAAGTATACCAGTGTTTATAAGTACAGTTAAAATTAAATTCGTCTATGAATGGGATTTAAAAATTGTTCTGAGTCCTCCAATGCCTTTTGGAAACTAAAATACAATCCATTTACTGTAGCAGCACATATTACTATTTAGAGCATGTATGGCAGTGAAGTCTAATACTGCATGCTCTGCTGACCTTCAAACATTGGAACGGCATGCACTTCAGTGAGAGGTGGTTTACATTAAAGAGTAACCCATGGGACAAATCAGATCTTTCCACTGACGTCTCCAGCAGAGGAGTCAGAACTGTGGGTAAATACAGAGCTGATAAAGGCAGCCTTCTTCCTACTGGTATTCAGATTGCTGACTGTGATTTACCACAAAGAAAGGAAGAAAACACCAATAAAGTTTTCACAATCAGTCCTTACATCTGGTAGTAAATTGACAGTTTTCTGATAACCCTAGGTTGCATTCACCGCGTTTACGTGATGGATCATGTGCCGAGCAAACCGCTGGCTGAGCAAAGCAAGGCCAGGACAAGCAGCAGGGAGGTTGCTTCACGTCACTTTGTAACATCCTTTCTTCCTTCTTCCTAAATCCACACAAAACTGCTTTCTGCACCTTTTTGCTTTTTTGAGTCTGCTTTTAATTCTAAATACTTTAATTGCTGCCTTTTGGCTATTTTTATTTTATATACTGTATTTATTTTTACATACCTCCTAATGTTATATTCTTTTTTTTGTATCATTTTATTGCTATTTTAATGGAATTTATTTTTATATGTTTCAGTGCCTTACATATGAAGCCTTCACGTTTTCTCTCTTTGTAAAGCACTTTAATGAACTGCAAACTTTTATGACAGGTGCCGTATGAATAAACTTATTATTATTTTATATTTTCATAATATAATTTGTTATATTATTTGATATTAATATTTTATATTATTTAATATTTTACTCTAACAATTTTACACAGTCAGTCTCAGTAAGGGTTAAAGAGGACTGCAAGCATACAGTACTGGTACCTCAAGTCTGCTAAACTTGGGCAATTATGAGACGACACTGGACTAGAACCTCCTTTGGGCCTGCACTGTGTTTATTTAATTCTTTCCAGGTTGGAAAAACAAAGGCTAGGAAAAGGAAGCATTTCTCTCACATTCCAAAGTAATTAAGTAACACTTCCTGTGATATTTTCATGGATTATAGGAGCTATCCTTCTTAATCCCCGATGTATCCAAAACCCCATAGAAAGCAGTTGTTATGATACAAACAAGCATCGGTTACTCCAAAAGACTAGTACACCAGAGCAATGATATGCCTTCAAATGAGGTCACTCAGTTCCATCCTACACTTTCAAGAAACCCCGCTGCCACAAAGTCAGCCTGTGTACAGTGGCAGGGTTTCAAACAATGGAGGCAAACAAAACTTTCCTGTTTTCAGAATCCTGGCTCCATCATCAGCCCCTGTTAAAGACTGGCCTTTAACTTCATGGGGACAGACAGTCTCAGGTAGCAACAACAGATTGCCAGGAAAGTTTCCTCACATTCTCCAAGTGACAGCTTGTGACAACATCTGAAACCTCAACGGGTAACAGCTAAAGTTCAGTCAGCAGAAGGTCATCAGTAGCAGTCAAAGATCATAGGAGATCAAAAATGATCGGTGCATGTCAAAACATTCATTTAAGACCTTTTGGAAACAGTATTAATGTATTCCTCCACAGGCAAATATGTCCTGTCATAATCACAATGCCAATCGATGGGACGCTATTAACAAGACAGTGTAGGTGGACTTATGCAAACACTGGACCTCCGCTGCAGACCAGGATTGATGCCCTTCACCCTTTGACAGCAAACTAGTTGTTACAGTAAATCTCTCCTCCAAAAATTGGTGCCACTTTTTGAAAAATGTCTCCTAAAGTCTCCTAAACAGAATTGTCATTTGTAAAAAGGAACTGCTAGTGTATATAACAAAAACAAATATTTTACTTCTGGGTGATGGTAAAATATCAGTGTTTAGGGACCTTTGCTGAGATTGTAACGTCCATTTTACTATTCTACATTTTGGGGCTTTTTATTCTCCTCCCCAAATATTTTCACCTCCATTTGAATCTAAGAATTTTCCAGCCATTGATGCACAAAAAAGAGTTTTTAAACAAGACTCAGCTTGGGGCCAAGAAGATGACGTCAAACCAATAATCTCAAGCCTCTGACTGAGACCAAGCATTGGGCTGGAATAACAGCTCTAAATTGGACAGGACTCCAAAGACCAAAGACCCCCTGTGATTCACACTTTTCTGCAGGGGTAAAGATCTGTGAGAATGAGGTTATAACAGGATCGTGTGTCGAATAGGAACGGACAATGAACACAGCACTGCCGCAGTGGAATGTCAGATCACACATATCCAGTGTTCTGGCCAGGTTAAAATGGGTCTTGTACCAAAACTAACAATTGGAGTACTTCTTTCTTTCAAGAAAAAAGGGATTGTCATGATACTAAACAGAAGAAATATGCTGTACTGTGTTAGCTAACAGTGAGTAAATAAAGCAAAAGGAGCTTCAGACACTCTTCCTGCCTACTGGCTGGGTTTCCATGGATCCCTGGCACCAAGGAGACAGGTGCTGGAGGCACCATTCACCTTGAACAAATGATCTTTCTTAAACTACATTTTCAAAAACAAGAACACTTCAGCATGTAGGGAAGTCAATTAAAATTCCAAATTTCAGCATTTCATTTCAGCATTCGAGAGTCGTGTTGAGCACCTTTATACAACAGATACATAAGGGAGCACAAAATGAAGATCTTTTGTGCAGAAGAGGGGGAAGAAGTCAGGAGAATGAAAAATTTAAAGAATGATAATGAGAGGATAATACAGTACAGATAAATGAAGGTAAAAGGGAAAAAAGTGTAGCATAAATAAATATTGTATGGTCAAATAGATAAAGAAATAATAAATAAATATAAAATGGACATACAATATGCAGGATTAAGTTTAAGAGCATTTCTTGTACATTGCCGGGTTAGCACCAAATAACAGTGAGATTTTGACCATTGCTAACAGCACATTTACCTTTATTTATTCAGCAGATGCTTTCCTCCAAAGCAACGTACTAGTAAACAACAGTGCATTTCACCAACAAACAGAAATACACACACAGACAAGCAATTCTCTAAGCACAGTTGCTTTTTTCAGTCTACCAGGAGTTGTATACAGAACTGATAGTGATTACCATTTTTTTAAAAACCCAGTAATGCAGTGAAAGTTTATGCAGCAGATTAGAGTCTGACAAAGAGGTTGGTCCAAAAGAGATGTGTTTCCAGACCTTTATTGAATGCTAAGAGGGATTCAGCAGCTCTGAGTGACAGAGGGACCTCTGTCCACTTTTAAAACAAGAAGACAGTAAAGCATGTTAAAGTTACTGCACTGTTAAACTCAGAACAAAAAAATAATCACTTTTACAGAACATCTTGTTCAACAAAGAGTTAAACCTTCTCAGGAAGATTAATACTCTGGTCATAACCAGTCACCACTCAACATCAGGTAACTAACCACTCACAAAGAGTATTAACATAGGAGACATCTTCAAGAAGAACAGTCAACAGTTTACATGTCAAGTCAGCCTGTGGGTTTAAAGCAAATACCGTTTCCTCAGACTGAAGAGTTGAAAGAGCAACCCTGTAATGGTCATAAAGTGTGGTGGCACATGTTTGTACACATGGCTTGGGTTAAAAGGTTATCCCAGAGGGAAATCCACTTTGCTGCAGCAGCATAAAATACACATCAATCATAAACACACATAAAAACATATACACAGCTACAAAAAAGTTGTCTATTATTATACAACAAAAACAACAACAACAACAACAACAATAATAATAATAATAATAATAATACATTGTCACAAGGAAATTATCACAGTATGGTGGCAAGAAAGGAATTGTATTCCAAGTTCCTCACAGCACTGAGCTATAAAAACTTGGCTTTATTATTGGCATATTTAACTGTGAACGGCATAACCTTAAGCCTAATATAAAATACAGTCGGAGTGACGCATGGTGTTGTACCGATGCGTTATCGGGGCTTGAATTTCAACTCTTAATCCAAAAGCTTACTGCTAACTACAGAATAACCCCAGATCATCTAAGGCCAGAAGAAGGAACAGTCAGATGAGCTGACACAGAGTGCAGGAGCACAGTACCAACATCTGGGTTTGATAAAACTGCACACTTCATAGCCTTGGAGAATGAGAGACCAGTCCTGCACAAAGCCAAAACACAGCAGCACTGAACTGACATCTGAAGAACAGCCTCTTTAAAATGCATTGCTGTACAGTCATACAATATTCCAGTTGTTTAAAAACTGAAATGTAGCAGTCATACTGTTACATTTCCTCCCGATCACTGACATCACAGAGAATTTAAATGGCTATTTAAGAACAAAAAGCCTTGGGCTTAGCAGGCCTTTAAGAGATAACAATGGCTCTCCACCCTTGTGAGCTCCCTCTCTGCTGGAGGAGAGGGCCGAGTTTACGGTGGCATTTCCCCCATTAAAAGCAGCAGATTGAGTAAAATAGTGAGATTCAGCATGAGAAAAGGGATGAACCATTAAGACCCGGGTTGGTGCACTCAAGACATCAACTCTAAACAAACACATATTGCATTGGTACACTACAGCAAAGTTGTAGCTGAGCAAACTTCCTGGGGTTCAGTATGTGATTTAGATGCACATTCCTAGTAAAGGAATCTTATAATCTTCAAGTCTTATAATAAAACACTTGGTTGGTTAAATGGTTTGCAGCTAGGTTTTGTCTGCAAGCCACAAATGTGCACCTGCAGTCACGTCCACAACAATAGGTTTGTTCTGGTACCAGCATCTTACAACATATGATATGCTAAAATAGGCAACAGGGCCGAGCACGAATCAAACTGTATGCAGCATAGTTATCATTAAGGTTTTATTATACACAGAAGCATACAATAACAGTTTATTTTGGATGTGGTGTCTAACACAAAATATCCTCCTTTTTGTTCAGTGTTTCAAAACTATTCCGGCTGGGACGTGTCCACTGTGTCCTAGAACGTGGTACCACGGATATTTCAGAAAGGTTCTGTCACAACCTCTGTTGTACCGCAGAGGCCCGTGTTTGGAGGTACCTGATTTCACCCTGCACACCTGGTTCTAGTAATTCCATTAAGTAATGAGGCAATTAAGCAACAACCCAGAACTTTCCCTCTCTGTCCCCACTGATACTGTTACTTTTTCCTTTGCTCTTGGATTCTGTTTTGTTTCTGTCTTGTGCCTTCCTGGTCACCTCCTATTTGCATTCCAAAAACACCACTACGCCCAGCTTCCTGTGTTCCCATGTCCCAAGTCTCCACGTCTTCCAGAGCCAAGCGTCCCCAACTGCACACTCCTCCTAGATGTACAGTTCACTCCCGGATCACTTTTAAATAAACTTCACACTTGAGGTCACAGTCTCCTAGTGAACAGGACAGATGTGTTGTCTACGTGACATAACATTCAAAAGATGTGGGTCGACAAGTTTTCTGTAAAGCAAATTATATTTACATCAGCTCATAAACTGATTCACCCTAATTCACCCTCTGCTGACTTATGTCAAGAAAGAAAACAATGTGCTCAATCTAAAGAAAAGTGAGAAACAACTTCGATGAGAACAGACCAGCAAGAAGGATTCAATAAAGTTAAATGGGTAACTGCGGGGGGCCCATGCCAGCTCAGCTGGTAAATGTTTTCTTCTTATGTGTGTTTCTGTGTTGCATTTACTAGTAACTTGGGCCTCAACAGGGCAAGAACACAAAGGGTTAGACCATACAAATACTAGGACAGGGTAAGACAGACCTTTGTTAATCCCCGCAAGGAAATTTGCTAATACTACTGAAAGGGTTCCCCACATCTCCTGTGCACCCACTCACACACACCACTCCTCTACTCCTCTGAAGCTAGGAGCCAGCTGACCTCAATAGTTTTAGTCTCTCACCTCCTTCTGCAAAGCCTCTGTTCCACCTCTGTGCACCTTCTCCCTTGAGAGCCACTAAAAGGGGAATGAGCTTCCTCTCCATCAGATCTTCTTCCACTCTCCTGACCTTTTGCGATCTCCTGAAGACCCACCTCTTATGGTCCTTTGGAACTCTTTAGTGTCTGCTCTATTGTTCCCCTCGCTGAACTATAGCCAACATGTCTGTTTAACTCTGCTCTCACTAATAATTTAACCCCTCAACACTTTACAATAGATCTTGTTGGTTGTTCTTTCTACATACATAATAGGTTGATCTTCTGTCAACTATAGTGCTGACCTCAGTACCACATCTTAGATGTTATCATATAGTCCCTACTAATGTATTATTACTGTTGTATTTTACATGCGTTAAGAACGAGGAGAAGAAAATAATGACCTGGCAGTTCTGAATGTTTTTACAACGCTTGGAACACATGAGTAGCTGATCATTGCAAAATGGGTCATTGATGTTTATAGAATCCTTATTTCAGCCTAGTGACCGTAGTGAAAAACAAGAGCATAATTGAAAAAATAAGGGTGTAACTGCAGGTTATTTAAAATCAGTCAGTTGTGGATGACTGATGGAAGTTAAACCAAGCAAAACAGAGACGAGGCCCAGAAAAAACCGGGGAGGAGAAAACAAGGCCAAGAAATCAACCGAACTTCCAAAGTGGAATAAAGTGCTTGTCAGGGCAGCATACAGACCTGGATTAGAAAAGTTCAGCTCTCTCGCTGCATGTTTGTGTGATGGACTAGAAAAATCCAACTGTGCTTCATCAGTACTAGCATTACCTCAGTGATGTTAGTGACTTTCAGATAGAAAAACATTTAACTGTTACATTGACATCTGTGAGGAGTGCCTAATATTTGACATGCTGTCCACTTTGTATATAAAATTTTAAAACTGTTCTTCTTTCAGACTTTTATCTGAATCAGGAGTGTCCTTTGAGGATTTCTACTTGATCCCATAAGCTTTAATATCTCATGACCTTCCAGAACTATCAGCAAAATGTTTTTTTTTTCCTAAATAACATGCTGGAAACGAACTGATGTTTCAAAGTTCATCTGACCAGATTGTTACGATGTGGCCATCCGAGGAAAAAAAACGACCGTCCTCTACAGCTGCACTTACTGGCTGCCGGTCTCAGGGAAGCGGGACTCGACTTCAAACACCCACGTCCCGTTTCCAAGCATTAATACTGATCTTCTGTTCCTCAAATTCACAAAAAAATTAAGAAGGACCCTAAGAGATATGAGTCACACGGTAAAGCAGGTATCCGCACAGGAGGAAATAACGTTGACGTGGTAAGAAAAGAACGTGAAAGGACGCAAGGAAGACGCTGTTGTAAGACTGTCTCCTCCAGCGCGAAGCAGGGCTGTATATGTACTGTACTCTGGTTTACTGTACTATCCTGTACTGAATACCACACTAACAGTCCCCCACTCCTCGCCGCTCTTGGGACACCACAGTCTCAGGAAAGGCATCTTAGTAACCTATGTGTCATTATACGCTATTTGTATTTATTTATGGCACAATTTAAAAGGCCGCGTTTAAAGGGAAAGGAGCACATTCGGCACGAGCCCGCAGGCGTGCGGGAATAAACACTCACCGCGTCCGGAGGCTCGGACCGTCGTCCCCCGCGCGAGCCGATCCGTTAATACTAACAAGAGAGCAGTGAGAATGCGGTAACGGTGCGGGGGCAGCGCGTCGCCGGCTGCGATCGTCTGATGTGGCTGTGCTCTGGCGCGGGAAGGCGCGCTCTAGCCGGGAATGCGCTCTGCTGATACTGCTGGTGGGGCTGCTGTAACTCCCCCGCAGAGCCTCGGCCCCCACACTGTTAACCCCCTGCGAGCCGGAGCGCCCCCCCCTCCCCGACTTACATGCCGAGTTCCAGCCGCTCTTGCGACACGTGGAGCCGGGCGGTGGCGGCTGTGACTGTAACGGTGACGGCGCGCGATCGTTTCCCCGGAACCGCTCGACAACAGTGAGGAAATGTTGCAATGCGGCCCAAATTCCGAGAATACGACGGGGTGCAAAACATCTGCAGAATGTGACGGTACCTCAGCAGGGCCTTAGAATCAGCTCATTGCAGAGAACTTACAGGAACAGCCCTCACCACGGGAGCACAGGACTCTTCAGCTGCCCAAATACAAAATTGCTCAATCTTGACTGATTTAGAATGAATTTAGAATCTGCAACTGTGGAGTCTTAAATTTAAAGAAGGTTCTTTACCCTTCAAAGTATTATGATTATTATTATGATGATGATGATGATGATGATTATTATTATTATTATTATTATTATTATTATTATTATTAGGAAGCCACTCCATTGCAGGATAGCCACACACTGTTCAGCTTGGTTCAGTTCAGTTTACAGCATGGTCTCTCACCAGGGCCACACAGAACACTGAAGAAAGGTTTGAGTTTTACCAAGGTAATGGTACTAAACAAATTTCTTCATTTCTAAACAGCTGTACAGTTAACCCTTAGGATAAACTGGCCGGCAGTTGAGGAGAGGAAAAAGCTCCCATCTACAAAGAAAGGAAGAAAAACAAACCTCTGAGGGTCAAAGTACCAGTGGTTGACCTTTAGGGCATTTTGTACCGATTAACCTGAAAGACATGTTTTGGGGCTGTCACAGGAAAATCATGAAAACTCTGGTTTCAAACAGACACGGTTTCAGCCTTACAGGTCAACAGCACCGGCACCAAGAACCAACATCTCTACCCTCTGTACCACTGCCACCCCTTATATGAAGCTCATACACTGAGATATTGTTTAATTGCGACAACAGCAATACTGGGTCACAGCAACGTAGAAACAAAAGCGACGACAAAGAAAAATAATAAGCACACAACAGAATTCATCATTTGGATCATCTACTACATGTAAAGAAGATAGAAAGCAACCTGCAACAAAAAGATACCTTAAAGTTGTTAAAACTCAAGATGTCAGTAAAATATTAAACACAGACTTTCCATCTTCCATAGGTATAATATTAAAACATACTGAGTTTCCCCTTCCCTAATTATATTGGCATCAAAAGTGATCATTTTAACAGTAAAACTCAGTTCTACCATAAAACAATAGTAGCCACAGTCATACAGTCTATTGTATTGTTCTAAATAAACTAGAACACATGTCTCATTGTGGTAAATCTTCCCCCCAGGACCCACCACTGTTGAAATATAAGAAATAAAACTCCCCAATAAATATGAGTTTTTATTTTACAATGGTTTGAAGATGTATCTCAGGCCGTGTCCTTTGGTTTATTAAACCTCATTGTTGGAGCACAGGCGGCGATTACTCTGCATGTACAGTGTGGATGACCTGAAACAATGCAGAATTAAACTAAAATTCGATGACTAAGTCTCATGCATAGGAAAAAGTTTAAGAGCAGTAATGAATTTGGCTTACATGTGGTTTTGTAAGCATATGGTACTTTACAATAATTATGACCTGACCTTACTAGTGAATGGTTCCACGCTGAACCAGGGTTCTGCTGTCCTTCAGACAAGAGTGACACAGTTCACTGATCTCTCTATCCTTGCAAACATGTCTTTGCCTATGAATCTGGGGGCTGGGATTCCACTGGCAGCATGATGTGCCCCCCAGGATCCGCCTATTGAATATTTGAATGACTGGTTGTCAGTGTGTGTTAAAAAATTGCATAAGCAGGAAGACTGTGAGGCCAATTTCGGCCACATCGTGTCATGGGTCACCCTTCCGTCAGAACCTTTCAAAATGTGCATTTCAGGCCACACCATTTGTTGATGTCTATCACTATTTGGCAAGAACAAATATTTCTACGGTTGGTAGTTGCACAGGAATATATTGATTATGTTCTATAACCTTACAGTATGTCAGAGATCCAATATTCATTTCAGAAATGACTTTAAATATCACTAAAAGGCTTCTCAGCAGTATAGATTTATTCAGATGTCAACAGTGAAAGAGAAAAAATACTATTGTCTTAACTGCCTAACTGTTTTTCAAATACACGTAATCCTTAACTTACCACATATACACCTTATGGCAACCCAGATTTACAATTGTCATCCCATTAACCTTGTTGTGTTATTTTCGAGTCCTGGTGTTTGGTCATAACATCTAAACACAATCACTCCCGTATTTTTGATCACTTGGGTCTCAGTCCGTGTTTGGGTACTTATCAATAATAATAATAATAATAATAATAATAATAATTATTATTATTATTATTATTATTGTTGTTGTTGTTGTTTAAATATTACAACTGTATATATATGTATAAATATTAAATATTACAACTGTATATATATTTTGAATGCTTAGTCATCATGTTTGGGCTCAGTGATTGGATGTCTCTCACCAATTGCATTTTATTTAATAATACATCTTATTTTCAGAACTTTGTTGGTTATGTGTATCACAGTTTGGCAAGAGCAAGTTGTCTCTTAAAAAGCAGGAGCACTACATAGTTTGTGATTCAATTCAAGTTATGTATTTTACAATGGTTAATAAATGAAAAAAGTGAGGTCCTGGTGGTGCTGAAAGGAAAAAGCAAACACTAGTAGATTTTGAAATGAATGTGAAAATAATAGTGCAGTATGAAAATATAATACTGTACTGCACACTGTTATTATTCAATATTTCTAATATTTTAACATACACTAGAATGGGATTTGCGACTTACGACGAGGTCGTCGGAATGGAACCCCGTTGTAAGTCGAGGACAGCTGTAAGTGTCAAATTTAGAGAATAATGTGTAGTCACAATAAATGTGGCAGAAAACAGCGTGTTATGAGGACAGCAGTGCCGGTGGAGCTCTGCTCTAGTCAGTTATATGCCCTGCAAGAGCTGCTGGCATGGCCTGTGATGTAATGCTCAGTGCTACTGCCTCACTTTTTCCTTGTTGACACATGTGGAGAGCTGTGATTTTCCATTCTCTCAGGACTGGATATGGGTTCCATCTGTACGGTTTAAAAATGTGCAGCTGAACTGCTGCTGTGGTCCTTTATATATAAAAAATTCTTCTCTTCATTATTATTTTCACATGAATGGAGTTCTTGAGTCTAAGTTGCTTTTTCACATGCATTTGTGCTCCGTGGCCATTTTATTAGGCACACCAGTCCCGTGCAGACCAGTGGTGGTGATGTAACATGTGGGGAATGTTTTCTGTGCACACATTACTTTTTCAGTACCAGACAAACATCGTTCAAATGTCACAACCTAAAAGAAAGCATTAGTGCTGACCAGATGCGTCGTTTCATGTTTGGTCTAGATTTTACGAAACATGTTTTCGGCAAGATAGTGTGCCATGTCACAAAACACACAGCAGCTTGGGATGATTTCACCAACATGGAGCGCCTTTAGTTTACTCCACTCGGCTTCACAATCCGCTCCTTTCAAGCCAAAACCACATTTTTCAGGATGAGGTGGAATGTGATGTTAGTAAAATGAAAAAAAATCTACCGAAACTGTGAAGCTGTTAAGCCAGCATGGATCAAGAAACCTGTGTGATGTCTCCTGTAACTTGCCGCCAAATTCATGTTTTTCTGGAGGCCAAAGTAGGTCCCATTGTAGTTAACAGGCATACTTAATAAAGTGGCAGGTAAGTGTAAATGAACGCAGCTCTGTTATTTGTAAATTTCCCATGTCAGTGCTTTGCTTACTAAACAAAGCTTGAGATATAGGCATTATTACTATAATTTAGATATCTCAGAGCTTAATCATTTCAGTCAACAGTCATCATTTACAGTTTACACAAACACATTTTACGTAGCCTTACCTAGCAATTTGCAAAGACGTATGTGGACTTTGCAGGCTGTTGACTAAGTCTGTGGTAGACATGGCGTTCTGCCCACATTTTAAGTTAAGTATTTATATATGTCATATAAATACTTAATAAACTTAACATATATTTTCATACTGCATTATTATTTTCATGTTCTATATTCTATATTCTATATAGTATTTTTAATGTGTGTGTGTGTGTGTATATATATATAGATTTACTAATATAAATGTATATATATATAGTTTGAGAACTTTTTCTCTCAGATGTGAACTTCATGGAAAGAGAAGTATGATTATGTACTTAGTTCCTGTTTTTCCATTTCCATATGTTAGCTTGGGCAGAGCTTGAAAGGGGCAGGGCTCCACCGCAATATGTCACTCTGACATATATTATTCCAGGAACATGAATGATTCTAGTGAAAAGTTCCTTCTCAAATGCACCTGTTTATTCACAGTTCCCTTGCTTCAGCAGAGCAGAGACCGCTTGGGAGCGGATCTGGAAACCAAGGCCTCGGTTCACGGCGATGAGCAGATTTCTAACCTTGTACTGTTTGTTCCAGCCGAGCGATGACAGATGCGCTGGGAACGCAGGCGACTGGCCATTTGAAGAAGCAGCTGAGAGGATATGCGTGTGTCTCATTAGCCTTGGAAAAGCACAGAGCTGAAGACAGAGGTCTTCCTTCCTGGTCGCATTTCCAACTTTTTGATGACAGTGCCTTTTGGTAGTACAGCATGAGGCAGCATCACATGTGTCACCAGTTTACCAGCATTCTTCATATCAAAATTTGTCATCATTGTTAAAACTGCAGGGCTTGTTGATTTGCGCAACATACTGTCTTTTTCATGATGTCTCATAACATTTAGCTTCCTCATTTCTAAAGAGCTTAAAGGCAACTTTGAAACATCCACTTTTTCCATTGACATATATGTACGATAGAGGCAGGAGGATTAACTGAAGGATGTTACCTTTCCAGGGAGATTATTTCATGCTGAAAATGTGTGACTCAGTTACCATAATAAAAAGAGCTGTAGCAGACGATGACAACAACTGAGTTAGCTATGGAAGTATTAAAAAGGTGGTAAAACAAGGCTATAAATTAATATCCCTCGCTATAGGTTTCTTGCAGCAGCATATAAGGAATAAAATAACAAAACACTGAAGCAATTTTTATTTTGGGTTTAGTACTTCCTTTTGGAAAAAGTAGTCAGACCAGAAGGCGTGCATTTGAGTTCATTAATAAAACATGATTTTCTTCAGAACAGGAATCAGTTACGCAACCTTTCCTCTGGCATTAGAAGATGTAATGTCCTATATGAACAAAATCATACTGTGGGGCAGACAGCATAGAGTAACATAATTTTTGCAGATTTACAGGAATCTCCTGGGATGATTGGTATTGAACCATTTTAACTGCAAGAAAATGAAACTCGAAGATTGAACCTTGCAGCAGGAAGCTGGCAGAGAGCCATCGCTGAAACACACCCCCCATTTGGCTGCCTGTAATTTCTTCAGCACATCTGAAGTTTCACGTGTAGCTTTTGCCTCTCGATTTTGTGATAGACATCCCCAAGGAGTAACCTCTCATCTTATCTTATCTTACTGAGTCTCATTCAAAGGAAAAAAAGCACTTTTCAAAAATATTTTATGTAATTAAACTTTCTGCTGTAACTACCCTTGCATGAAAAGAAGCGCTAGAGGAAAAATAATTGACATATTACTGCGGAAATAATTTAATGATGTAAATATAGCCTCGTGTCGATTGTAGGCAGCAAAGTTGCAGCAAAAATGTAAACCTGCGACGTTGCAGCTTGTGGACCTTCTCATGCAGTCGTTCATTGTGCTCCTGTTCCTCAGCACATTATAATCCTAATGATCATTTGGTCCACATTTAATGTTTGTTTTCCTTTTTACAGATGTCTTTGTTTTAACACACTGCTTCTGTTCTGACCTGCTCTTCATAAATACACATTCAGAGGTATTTAGAGGTCTATTTTCAGCAGAAACAGATGAGCGACATGAGCAACCAGCAGAAAACCTATATGGGCTCCATGTGGAAAACATGTGGTCTTTGGTATGTTTGGGAAGGGCTGCGAAAACCTCATCTGACCTCTTTTCACCCTCAGTCGACACTAAATATTTCAGTAAACTGGTGGATGTGATTTACCCTCCACGCTGGCTGAGTGAACGCCCTTGATAAGGCTTTGGAGAAAGGACTCGCTTCCTGTGGGAGCGCTTGTAACGGCTGAAAGCTGAGAGCCCAAGATGCATGAACAGAAGTCATTATAACGCAGCGTTATTTCCTGACTTGTGCCAGACAGGCCAGTGTATACAGTATATACTTTATTTAAGCTGTTGCAAATTTTATTTTGTATCTTGCGCAAACAGATTTCCGCTATTACCACTGCTTTGCTGTGTTGGTAACAAGCTGTGCCCAGTTGCAGCAGTTCTCCGTATGAGAAAAAGAAAAAGAATGAGAAATATATATGTTCTCACCAATGTCTTCTCAATGTCAAAACATTAAGCCATTAAAAATCACGATCAGCACATCTTTAAAGGACTGACAGATCTCGATAGACTAATATATTCAGCCTACCTGCATCTGACAGGCGAAATGTCAAAGACCCAGATGCAAGATAAGTCACACAGCTGAGAGCTAATGTTCTACCATCTAGCATGAGTGCTGTTAACAACCACAAAACAACCTTCAGAGTGAACTTGTGATAAATGGCCTCTTTGAGCATCAATTAGATGATCAAAATCAGTGGGAATAAATCACTGAGGACATAGTAGAAAAAGCACAAAAGAAATGAAAATTCTGGAGACCACCATTCAGGGGTGTTACTGCTACACAATGAGGGCAACTTGCCTGTCCTCAGTGACCTTTGAGCTAAGATTTAATCTTACTTATATACTTAAATACTGCATTTAGTACATTCTTTAGAGTGAGAAATTAAATTGTTTGTACAAAAACTGTGCACTTGTCATAAATGTATGTTAGATGCAAAACCATGGCTTAGACCTTACTGTAACCATCAAAAGCAATAATCTTACTGCCAAATGAAATGTTTTATATTGCTTTGCAAATGCAAAATTAACCTGTGGGCAAACACAGCTGGAACATTTTTTTACATTACATTACAAGCAAAGCAGCAGAACGATGCTAATAAGCATACACAGTTGGAACATTGTTAAATTTCACCTCTTCAAGGGCAGGAATCTGGCACGTTTCTCATCATCGGTGCAAGTTAATAAGCAACAAACAGCGGGAACAACGGCCCTCTAAGCATCAGAACTGTGACATGCTTCCTCTCCCACCTACCGTTGAAATGGGTTCATCCAGTTATCTGCCTGCCGAGAGGTGCCAATATGATGCGGAGTTTTTGCACAAAGACACAAAGGAGCCAAGTGTTCTGGGTGTGTGCAACCCCAGAGACAATGCAGGCGAAAGCAGCCAGCAGGTTTCAAACACCGGTTTGTGCTGGCATTTGGTTATTAGGTAGGGAAGGCTGGCTTGCTTCCCAGGGTATAACAGTGGGTGCCTTGTCGAATGGCAAATGAGGTGTATAACAGCATTCAGTTTGCCTGCTCCAATCCCTGAAACCTTTCTATGGCTGAAAAAAATGGTTTTCCAAAATTCCACATATGGAACGTGTTAGTCTGTTTAGCGGACAAGAAAAGTCTGAGTCCAAGGCAAACTTAACACTGTAGTGAGGGCATGCAGGCACATACTATGTTATAAACAGTCACAGAGCTGGCCCATGGAGCAACATCAGCCGACACTGATGCTTCCAGTCACATCTGCCTCACCTCCTGATCTTCTTCAGGCACCCATTAGCAGTGAAGAAAAAAGGTGACACAGGTGTTTTTGCATCTGTACATGCTGAACTACTGTGTGTAACAGCAGCTCTATAACAACAGCAACAATAATAATAATAAAAATAATACACTAATGTTAACGGAATTTGTTCTGTTTTCTGTACAGTTCAGACAGAAGTCAAGAGACACTAAGATGTTACAGTAAGACAAGTTTTCACATTCAGAGCTCAAGACACATCCACAGACCACCAACCGAGCCGGTTCTTGTGCAGGAGCCCTTTGGCGACCGAGCCCAAGCAGTGTAATGAAGCTCCTACTACGTCCCTATTCCTACGGTCCCTTGGGTGCTCATTTAAGAGTCTCCGCAGGCTGTAAACTGAACATTGCCCCGTCCTTGTAAACCCCTGAGAGGAAACACCTGGCTTCCGGCACTCCCACAGTATTCACAAGTTTATGGTAACATTAATCGGCTGCTTCTTGCACCCAGGCGCCATAGAATCAAAACCCTGAAATGTGACATGTACATAAAAACATATTTAAGCTGTTGTACAGGTGAATTTACCTGCAGGGATTAAAGAAATTATATCTCACCCAAGCCTATCCTGTCTATCCTAACTTATAAAAACAGAACAAAAACAAAAGGAACAGAATATTTAACACTAAGTACAGGGGCATAAACTGGAAACTATTTTTGTGGTACTATTGTAAGCGAAAGGATTCTAGGTGAACTGTAGCTGAACTTGCGGTGGAAATGGAGGTGAAAACTATTGTGATCCCTGAGGATTTACTCAGAGTTGCCATAAAGGGGCTTCTTTATTGCTACGATATGCAATTTGGCCTACAGAAGTTTTCCCTGTTAAGTGGTAGGCGCCCACGTGAGATTAAAGTTAAGCAGCTGAAGCTGAGAAGCTGAAAACTGTGTTTGTATTTCATCGCATTGGAGCAAAGCATTCATTGAATGAATGAACGCGTATGTGAATAAATATTGTCGAAAGCTGTGGATGTGGGCGCAGGAGGTGCTTGTGTGATGCAGCTGATGATGATGAAGAAGGGCTCTTGACTTGAATGCACTTTTTTGATATATCCCCATCAATCAGAAATGGAAAAGGAAGGAAAATGATGGCAGAGAACACAATGGGCCTGTCTTACCCTGACAACATTAGGTGATGCATGAGGTACGAATGCAAATTTGTCCACTGCACAATATATACTAGAATTCAGACTTAAGCAAAGCAGCTACAGCTGTGTAGTGTATTATTGTGTCTGCATAGATGTCTGTGCAACTGGAAATCCAGCTGTCTTGCATTCCTCTGCATTTCAAATGTTTATCTCTGAAATAACACAAAGCAGGAATGACATTTCAACTGTAACTCACAGCCACGTCTCAAACATTTCTAGTCTTACTGCAGCAGACTAATATGAAAATATTATCCTAGTTTTCAAATGTTAATAGCAAATGTTCTGTACAGAAACACTTCATCTTGGATTAGACAGCACTAAGAAGGGAATCTTCCGCAGTTCAAGTGGCTCCGAGGTTGGAGAAACTGTGAAAGTACTACGTACAAAACTACTAACTGTGACAACACAGGCATCTTCTGATGGTGCAATTTGCGGTGTTTGCACAACTGGATTTCTGGAAGACATCGGGAGATCAGAAGATCGGAACCTAGCGAGGCAGTAACTGGCTGTAAAATGTACACACACAAACTCCAAAACAGGCATCTGCACACCCCAAACACCCCGCTCCTCTGACACACTAGACAAACACGAGTGAGGGCAGCAGTACACTACACATTTGGTTTTACTTGAAGCGACATTCCATCCGCAGAGAAGCAGGCGATACGAATGCTCATTAATTCCAGTAGGAGAACCAAAAAGCACGTGACTCACACAAGTTTTCGAGTTTTACTGAGCGCCCGGTGGGGTCACTGTTCATTATGGACCGAACCTCACACTGCTGTGAACTAAAGCAGCACATGGTACAGTTGCCATGGTAGCTGGATGAAGTCAGAGTGAGAAATCACACACAGACACACACACGCACATGCACACGCACACGCACAGTCATAACGGGAAAACTCAGAGAGGATTTTTTTCTGTTTGCCAAGAAAAAATTTTTAAGTAAACATTATTTAACAACCTTCCATAGGTCCAAGAAACTCTCCTTGGTTGTTTACTTGCTACAACGCTTCTGATTCATCTCCATGTTGCCCAAATTAATGAAGAAGGTCACCCACACCTCAGCTGCTTGCTTTGAGCGCATCTGGAGGATACGTTGACGTCAGCAGGTTGGACTTGCCGGAGCACTTGGGGCCGGGCAGCCATTGCTCTGTTGAAGCTCATAACTTTGGCTACAGCTATGAGCTGAGCTGTGTGAGGAAAAGACATCAGCTGCCCTGCTCCACACATCTGTAAGAAATGCAGCACCACACAACTCTTCTGAAGAACTGTTCCTTAGGGCTGTAAGCTGATGCAGCGGACGGCGTGGTGGGCAACGCTGCTCTCCCACCCTTGAAGGACCCAAGTTCGACTTGCTGTGGTACCTTGAGTGATGCACTCACCCAAAAATTCCACACCTGCACGAATGGGTGTATAATTGTGAGCAGCTTAATGCTGCAAGCTGTGTTGGAGGGAATTGTCACCAAAATTAGCAAATGTAAATGTAAGTCAAGAGTCAGCAAATCCACTTCAGACTGTGTGAAGCTGGCTTGTTTGTCCCGTGTCTGAGTGCTTTGGTTTCCGCAAACAGTCCAAAAACATGTGTTTCAGAGTAACTGGTCCCTCTTAATTGCCCGTAGCATGTGTGCGATAGACTGGCTCCCCATCCAGGGTGTAATTTCATAATCTAGTGCCCAGGGATTCTAGGATAGACTCCAGAATGACCCTAACCAAGGTAAATGAAAATGGATCGATCAATGCCTGATAAGCCAGTATTGTGTCCTCATGGCTCAACATCAGTTACTGAAGGGCATCACCTCAATGAACTGCTTTACATGCCATTCACTCTGTGGTAACAGCTTATGGATGATGTTCAAAGAAAAAAAGTAATGTACCATTACTTTAAATCGCAGTATGGATACAGTAATACCTCATTTAGTGCTCTAGATGTGTTCTAAAGAAATGAATGAATGAAACAGTGCTATAAGAGGTCATTAATACTGTATGTTGTAGAAATGCACCTTGAAAACTGCCCTTGTGTAAACTTTTCTTCTTGGCAACTTAATGTGTCTCATGTCTGACTGGGAATATTACCTTTTGCAGAACATAAGAGCGTGTCAGTTAGGTCAGTTAGGCTAATAGCTGCGGTCTTTCTGACCCCCCACCTTCTGTAGCCAGCTTCTGTCATGTCCCAGCATGACTCATTGTTTGGATGCATTTGTTGCCCAGGAAAGCACCATTCCATTCACTGTCGGAACATTCTGTTGACATATTTGAAATATTTTCCTGATATGAACCAACAGCTTGCACGCTCATCTGGACTAGTCCTGCAAAGCGCAAAGCAGCTTAGTTTTAATTCTCATCTCATGCCACTGTGATCTGGTCTGTTTGTTCTTTTAAACATTTTTTTTTACATTTTGTGCAGCCTGACTTTTGCAAAAAAAAAAAAATCGTTGGTACTGAATTTTGTGGCATAGTTGACATTAATTTCAAAACTTCACGGACTTACAAAGCAGTGTATTCCACTACAGCACTTGAGGGTAAGTTCTGTATGGTGGTTAAGGGTTTTCAGGGGCAACAGGGACTGGGTCTTGAACCAAAAACGATCAGGCACGATCATGCCTACGTGGTCCAAACCAGCTCTTTTTCATTCATTTTATTAATGAAAGTTTCATTTTATTTCACTATAGTAAGACCTGTAGACAACAAAACAATCAATCAATGCAAAAAAACAGTACAGATTTGTTTTAATAACCTTATATCATAGCAAATGCAGTAATCCATGTACAGATATTCACTCATTGCATGTCTCTTGTTTAGCTGGAAGTTAAGACTTTAAGAAAATCAAAAAGGAGCACAGACATTACTGGGGCATTACTTTTGAGGCTCATGTACATAAATTGGAATTTATTTCAACACAGTGAAACTTCTTGACAGTGAATCCAGCCACGTGACAAGGATCTTGTCAAAGTGTCTGCCTGGAATTAAAACCTTTTGCTCAACAATTGGCCTTCATTTGCTTGTCTTGTCCAAACTGGGAGTTCGGTCACAGGTCAGATATGAAGCCTGGTCAGCAGCTCCTCTTCCTCTTCTCCATGACTGGCTTCCCCTCAGAGGAAGCTGCTTATGTTATCTCATTTCAACAGCTCCTTTGTGTTCAGTAATCTTTTTTTCACTCCTGCAAGAATGCACAAGGGCCTCAGTTCTAAGAACGTAGTAAAATTCATCATATTTTTCATCAACCCATGTACACTAGAAGAACCTGTCAGTGGATTATTTAATATTTGCTATTTGCCATTACACAGCTCTGTGCAGTGATTTCAGAAAAATGTGGAAAATACAAAAAATGACACATCATGCCTACAGTGGTGATCAGAAATAAGCTTTGCCTTATTTAAAATGGTGGATGTATAGCTGTATGATGTCCCTGAAATGAGCCAAATCACTAATAAGCATTAAATCACTACATCTGTTTTCTGAGCATTTAAAATTTGAAAGGGACACCGTAAGCAGCAGAGGATAAGCTGTTTTTTTCCCTCTCTGATGCAGTTATACAGTTATATACAGCATTTCTCAGGAGATTGTGCAAACATTGTACCATTTAATTTAAACAGCTCACATAGAAGCCATTTATAGTACCAGCTTTAAACAATTAATGTTCTCTGGAGAAAACTAATTGATGTTTTTATTGAAACAACGGCAACACTGATACAGCCAAACAGAAACAAAGCAGCACACAGAGACATGTTACTTTAAAAACGATCAAGTGCTAATTTCCAAGTCTTCTGTCCTGAAAAGAGATCCTATATGATGTTATATTAAAGAAATATTAACTTGAAAATTCATGGAGGAACGTTTGAAAATAGACCCATACTTTCAAATGCTATTTTTTGAAACTAACAGAAATAAGACTAATATAAGTTGCTAGAAGACTTCAGAACAACAATAAAGGCTGAGAAAATTAATTTATAATTTATTTTAATTTAATGTCACTATTGGCAAATAAGGTTTAAAATGTCAGCCCTGAATGTCACATGAAAAAGCTACAAACTACAAACAGACTGTGTGAAGAGGCTCCCAGTGGCTCAGTCCGCTGTGCTTGCCTCGGTCAGTGGGTGGCACAGTGCCGGACCCTTGGCTGTCTGAGACTGCTGTCCTGATCGGAGGCACGTGATCACAGGCAGGAGGGTTGTGAACAGCCTGTGGAGGCTGCTGAGTCAGCCTGTGGGCCGGCTGTGTGGTCCTTCTGGCCGGACACTTGCACCCCTGCAGCCACCAGACTGACCATGTGACGGCCCTGCTTCACTCCTGCCATAACGCAACTGGGCTCTGACTTCTGCCTGCAACCGCCCTGTGAGATGATTTTTCTCAGGTCATCTTAAGGACAGCTGGGTGACCATCAGCTTTATCGCAGTTCTGCACAGTGCCAAATGGAAACGGACAAAACTGGAGCACACTAGGATTCTGGATTTATACACACATCAGTCAAAAGTCCCAGGACCTTCACAGTGTCCAGCTAGTAAATATTAAAACCGAACACATTCACTGCAACCCATAACTTGTCAAACAGAGAGTCAGGTTAATCTATGGCTTTATTTTCAAAATCCACCCTTTGGAGAGTGAATGGAATTTACAGCTGTGTTTAAACTGCAATCATGCAGCCAGGTCCATATGATACATTTTAATAAATACAACTTTAAGACTCTTTATGAAAGACTTTAATTTTCTGTTTTTTAAATTCTCATCAATTTGAGAAATTATTCAGCGAAAAAGGTTAAAAAAAAATAGTAGCACCAAAGTATGTGAGAGAAGGTCTTCTCGGAGCGTCTTTCTTGCAACACTGCCACCCAGTGGACGTAGCAGACACTGCTAAGGCGCACATAAGACTTATGTGCGATACATCAGCTTAGCCTGTTTAAACATTATATTCAGAAGCAATAATTAAATTAATTTTGATTTCTTTGTGCAAATTCAGGGGCAGTACAGTGGTGCAGTGAGTAACTTATTCCATTAAAGGTTTGAATCCAGCTCAGTCTGTGCAGGGATTGCATGCCCCCCCCATGTCTGTGTGAGTTTCCTCCAGTTGCTCTGGTTTCCTCTCACAGTCCAGTGACAGGTGTTCCAGGTTAATTAGACACTATAAAGTCAATATTGGATGAACAGATTGGTTTTGAAAATTCATCTGAATGCACTCCTTTTACCTGCAAAAATAGTTAAAGAGGTTTTAAGAGTGCATCTCAGCTGTCTGTTCACATTCGTTTCCCAATAAAGCTTCCTTCCAAGTGGAAAATGAAATAGCCAGCAGACATCAGGACAGCACCCTTACTGACCATCATTAGATACCTACATTCTCCTCTTCAGATGTTTACAGAACAAAAGAAGTCTTATTATCAAGCTGAAAACTGTTCTTATGCCAAGTATAGGCAAGTAGCTGTGCAAGTGCTCCATTATGAAGTGTTTCATGTTTGTGGTCTATGTGAAAAATGTAGGGTTTTCATAAAGTTCTTACAGAGTTTGGAATGTCTCGTTTGTGCTGCAGTTGTTTTAAAACACTGCAGTCTTTTGACATTTTAAATATGTTAACTCAAAGCTTACAAACTACCCTTGGAAAATGCCAGCCCTCTTGAGTACTGTGCCTCAAAGACGTCAAAGAAATAAGAATACAGAATGCGGAAGGGCTTAAATGAATGGAATCCATATGGAGCGATATAGAAAAACTGATTCAGAGCATTTCTGCATTAAAAATATATCATGTTAGCTGATGCAGGACCAGTGCAGAACTCATCTTCTTATAATTTTTCCTCCAAGCACTTTTATTTTAATAAATTATATGCCAGAGGGAATACATAAACACCGTGGTCTCATTCTGTCTGCAAGCCCACACCTTGTTTATGTTCAGGCAAATATGACCCATTAGACCCGAGTCTTCAGTGTGACTGACTGAGAATGTGAACTTTTTGGCTCCGTCTTGGATGTGTATATAGCTTTTTATGAGCAAGGAATCATACTTATCTTTCGATGAACAAGTGCTGAGTGATCTTGATCACAGTAAATCCCAAAAAGCCCATCTGTAAGTATGATTGTAACTCTGATTTATGAGTGTTATAATTATGACTATCATCATATTATTATTCGTAAAAACAACAACAGTAATAATAATAATAATAATAATAATAATAATAATAATAATTTTTCAGAGACAATTGCTATGATTTTATATAAGTTTTTCTTATTCACTGACTAACTTTTACTTCATTTAATCTGTTAGCACCCTGTGATGGACTGGTGTCACACCGTGGTTATTTCATATTCCAGTGGACTGTGATTTGAGGATGGGCTCCGGACCGCCACAGCCCTGAGCAAAATAAAGTGGCTGCTGACAATGGATGGATGGATGGATATTGTATTACTGATACTTGTGTTCAGCCTATTATTTGCATGATTGTAGCCATTGTCCTCTGACTGTCCTAGCTGACATGGTGTTTTCTTCCTCAGGACTGCCACTGAATGCACTGCTTGCATAGTGCCACTCTTTGTGACCTCTCGATGCTGTAAGTGCACAAGGATCCTTGAGGAGGGCCATATGCTGAGATACTGGAAATGGTATATCTGACAGCACAGACTGTGATCAGAGCCACTGAGTCAGTCAGTAACCTGTCAACCGTGTTCACGTGCTTCTCACAGACAGCCACATGAGTGAGGTGGGAAGTAGGGAGCTGCGAGCTGTTTGGGCAAACAGACAGATTTACTTAATAAAGTGGCCAGTGTGAGTCCATTTGCGTATATTCAGTGGTTTTCTTTAATTTAGTTTCGTATTACATGGGACCGAAAGTATGAAAATCGTAAAAGAACAACTGAGAAAAGCTGGTGCTGGCATCCAGCTGGCACAGGGAGCACTGGCTTGTGTGCAACAAAGCTGTTTGCATGCTTCATTGTGCAAAGGCAATATTTATGATCTCCTTTGTACTTTAATTTTAAGTATTGCTGATTCTAGTTTAAAACTGAACTTCTATACTCCTCATTTTTTATTGTTTCGAGAATTTCTCAATTTATAGTGGGCACATGTGAGTGACTGTGTGTGTGTGGCTACCCTGTGATAGACTGGTGTCCCCTCTAGGGTTTGCCTCTACTTGCCTAACATCAAGGGAATCGGGGTTAGGCCCCAGACTGCTGCTACCCTGACCAGGATATGAGTGGATGGATGTTTGGATGGATTTGTGGAAAATGATGTACAGATGATTTCTTGAGAGCACAGTAGGCCTAATAAACAAAGGAAAAGAAAGAAAATATGCAGTATAGCAACAATGGGATAATTTGCCTTCTCTACACATCATGTCAAAACCAGGGTGCAAATTCTTCCTGAACAAAAACTTTTTCAAATTAAAACAGCTAAGGAAAATAACAGCAGGAGATGGTGTCAGGTTCATGAAAATTACATTTTGCATATAGTGTGGTACATATTAACTTCATTCATCAGTGACTAGTGACAGTGGTTTGTATGGCTGCAGAGCAGAGCTCAGGGTTTGCTCAGCATCCTGATGTCAGACCAACAGCACAAACAAGTGCTTTACCTACCACGGCCACAAAAATATTGCAAAGAAATCTAGCAACAATCAGCGGTCACAGACTGGCACTTTGGCCATTATTTTACATGTAACATGATTTTAGAAACATGACTACGATTTACTCAAAATCGGAGTCTGTGCCATTAAAGCAAATTTCCCACTTTATTGTGTCATACCTGAATCTGTTCCAAGGTGCATATAAACATATTTAATACAGCGGCACACAAGAGGGCGCCGTTTTCGTTTCCTTTCCAACGGCTTCTGAGAGAAACATGGGAAATATTAAACCAGGGTAAACTTACCATGTAAGAAAAATTCTTGGAGTAAAACCGCATAGATTTTCTTCGTGTACTTCGTCTTTGTATACAGTAATCGTATTTGTGACCCTTTAAATCCGGCAATGAAGAAAACGACTATAATCTTCAGTTGTATGTTTTTTTTTAATTTTAGAAAGACTTGTCCCAGAGTTTTTTTGTACAATTACTAAATGCGACAGAAATGAATGTATTATCACCTACAGATACTTAACACAGTTTCCTCAACATGCATTGCAATGTAATACAGAACGTTAACATTTTAAGACAAAAAAACCCTGTGTTTTTAAGCAGCACTTCAACAACAAAGTTTTGTCTTCGGTGCAGACTGGCGGCTTCATGAAGTAATGGAGGTTTGTTACCAATAAAGCCAAAGTAAAACTAAGTTATATTCAGTTACTTTTGTTATCACAAACCAGTGTGGTTAAAGTTTCGTTGTTTCTGATGGCATTTTTCTGTCTGATAATATTATTGCACGCTAAAAGTCGTAGCCCTCGCTTTTCCTGTTCGCAGCGCTGCCAGTTTTTGAATTTATTTCACTCTTTCTGTTATTTGTCACAGCGCTTTATTTCGTCCGGTCAGATCCTGTAAACGCAGTTTCTGACTCAATTAAAGCGAGGCGGACACCTCTGCATCAGCACCTGACGGACATCGGCTGCGCCCAATGAAACGCCTCGAACCGCACACTCTGCCCAATCGGCGCGGACGGAGGAGGAGCGATCCGGGAACAGCCGTCCGAATTACGTCATACGCGCACAGCTGGTCGCTCGCAGGGACTGAAAATGTGGAGCAGCGCAGAGGTATAAAACGGCGCCGGAGCGTTTGGACGCGAAACGCTCAGTGTGTCGCGATGTGGCGGGCGGACGGATCGCGGTCGGAACGAAGGCGACTGCAGCTCTTGTTGCTCGTGTCCACGTACGCCTGCTCGCTCGGAGGTAAGTGGTTAATAGTCGCGCTCGGGATGAGATCGCTATCTGGCGCTGCCACGGCGGAGCTGTCCTTCGGCCGCGGTGCTGAAGCTCCCCGGAGCGCCCGTCCGAGACGGGGGCCACGGCGGGCACACCTGTGAGCTACACGCCGGACGGCTACAAAGATTCTTCCGCACTCTTCCCTCTTTGCATGTCCGATTGTTTCGCCTTATTGCTCGTTTCACGTGTAGTTGCCGTGTGGCCACGACAAATCAGTGCGTCTTACTCCTCAGCGCTTCGTCTTACGGCGCTGCTAACATGTTGCCAACACTTTAACTCACCTTAAAGACAAGAACTACGATTCCGTCCCGGAACGCAGTGACTTACTTTTTCGGGAACTGTGTCAAAAGCACAGCTTTCAGTGGATTTGCCACATATTAGCACTAATGGCGATGTTACCAATGCAACTGATAATGTCACCAGTCTTCGTTACTGTGTAATGTTCTTAACGCTTTTAAACTACTTACTGCTTTAAAGTTGTCCTACTTTAAACTATGAACGTCGTCAAAAATAGCATTTTATGAAGTAATTGTTTGGAGTGTAATTTTGCAGCGTTTGAACCAAGTGTGTACTGCGGTGCAATGGGAATGAAGCGACGTAAAACTGACGTGTAGGACAGCTTAACTGAACCGGGCTATAGAAATGTTGTTTTTTTAAAAAAAAACAAAAAAACAAAAACAAACAAACAAAAGCGGGCAGAAACCCACGTACCGGTGTGAAAGGAACATGCGTGTCTTGCGCCGAGGTTTTGCACAACTTCAAGATAAAAAACGCAGAGAGAATTCGTGAGAGGTTCCCGCCGAAGCCTCGCGGAGGCGAGCGCGTGATGGATGGCTCGCGGTGCGGGCTCTACATCACAGGTGGCAGGCGGGCTCGCGAGCCGGGTGGGGGTGGGGGAGCTATTTCTGTCGCGTGGTGGCTCGAGGAGTGAAAAGCGCGGGCTGCCGCTTTCTTCTCATTCAGCGGGCGACCGCAAAATTAGTTTTTTATGTTAGCAGAGCCCCCAAACACGCCATTTAGTGGGTTTACGTTAAAAGGAAGAATTCCCCAAAGGGCCAATTATCTGACAGGATGTTCTTACTTGTTGACTCTGCCAGTTCGAGTCCCAGGAGCCTCAGACTACAGGTCAATAAACGCCTCTGTTACGGGCACATTGAAATCCTGTTTGCATAAATGTATTATTAACATTTGTTTAGCTGACACCTTTGTCCAAGCACACATGACAGAGAGTCAACTTTACAGCTATTTACCCGTTTAGGTAGAACTGAGTACTTTTACTGTATGAATTCATCTCAAGGGCTTTGGTATATAGCAGCAGCGGGACCGGAACCCACAGCCTTACGCATGGAGGGATCCAATCCGAACAAGTGTAAAAATTGCACTACAGAAACCAACAACACACAAAACAAATGCATAAAATGGAACAAATAACTAGAAAGAGAAACAGTGATAAAACAAAAGATGTTCTTTCACAACAGAGGCATAAATGATCTATAGTGCTATTTAAATGACCGTGAATCTGCAAATCAATTAAATCTCTTTCATGTATAGTTTTTGGAAATCACCCCAATTCTCTAATCCCTTAATTCAA
The DNA here is from genome assembly GCA_900497675.1 of Arapaima gigas. Classification (NCBI taxonomy): domain Eukaryota; kingdom Metazoa; phylum Chordata; class Actinopteri; order Osteoglossiformes; family Osteoglossidae; genus Arapaima; species Arapaima gigas. Next base: position 261,384 of record UFQX01000439.1, read on the forward strand.
ACTTGAAATTATCTCACTACACAACAGTATATAGCGTAGAACTTGTAGAAAACAATAAATACTATTTTCAAATATTTTCCTTCTAACATCGTAATGATAATATAATTAAATAGCTAATGAAAGAATTTTTCAGACAAATTCAAACAGGTCGTGGATGAAGTGAATGCAAAAATTCAGTAAAAACAAAGGGCTTCATGAGGGAAGCCCATTTCTGCAAATGCAGTTTCATTCTGATCTCATAAATGATGTGAAATAAACTCATAACCCTTCCCTCTGATCACACATTTGAAGTCTTTATCAGAGTTCTTCTTCTTCTGCCTTCCTCTTTTATCTTTATAGAATAAAGCTTTATTCCTCTATCTCTCTTCTCTCTCTGTCTATCTCTCTCAGATTTACACACCCACACACACACACACACACACACACACACACACACACTGCTGGTTTATAGTTTTCCATGCTGGACTCTCAGTTGTATATTCTTACCTTTAAGGCCCCTTTTTGTGAAAAAAAAAAGCCAAGCAAAGGTCAGTGATAATCTCCTTGTAACAGGCTGCTCTGACTCTTGCTAGCAAGCACAGAATTATGGGAGCATAACAGATAAACTGCAAGTGCCAAAGTGTAAAAATGATGTGAAATACAAGTCAAAAGGAGGCACTGAATACCACTCTGCATCTGCCGGTACCTGTATCCCCAGAGAGAATTTCATACTATGTGCTGCTTTAAATATGTTTCTTTCCTTCTGAATGGTACAGCTCATCCGTAAACCATTCTCATGGTGCCAGTTAGATTTTGATTTTATCCGTCAGAGGGAAAGTGGGTATTCTGAATAATTTTTCCAAGTGCCAGCACACTTCCGCTGCACAGTGGGTAGTGGGGCTGAATGGAGCGTGTGCTTTGCTGCTGTGTATGGGGAGACCGCGTGGGTGAAGCATGGGAAGAGCTGTGTCCTGCCAGGCGGCCTTGGGAATGAGTCCCTGAGCATCAGGCCTCGTCGGCATCAGGCATTTATAACCCGGGGTGGAACAGGCGGTTCACCAGGGCCAGAATCTAACAAGACTCGACAGCCCCAGTCCGGGGCTCTGACAGCATAAGAACCGTGTCATGCACACCCTGGGACAAGCATTGGGCGTCTAGAGACATGAGCTTCAGAGAGAGGTTCAGAGCTTTAAAATGTTTTGCACAAGGGCAGGAATGGATCATGAGAGACGTTAACACATTCTGTAAAACGTAAATGTGATGGAATTTGAACTAGGCTCTCCCTAAATTTACTGGACTTTTGTCACTATTATTATTATTAAACTGACACCTTTGCCCAAAGGGGATGTAAATTTCAGGTTTGTATGGTAAAATATTAAGGTGAAATCTCGCAAATGTCGAAGTCGAAGATACAATTACCTTTACAGCGTGATCTTTGAAAATTCTAGCATGCTTGGCTCCTGTTCCTTGTAACAGTGAAAAGTGTACCTCACACTGGGTTGTAACTCGGTAAAGATTATTAAATAATTTCACTCGTGAAATTTAGAAAGTCAAAGACTTTACTCTTGAGGGATACCTGCACAGGATTACCTGGATTAGTTTTCTAAATGTGTTGTTGAGAAATGGGACTTAATGAAAGAGCACTATAAGAGATCATTATAGTATATTGAAAACTGTGGATCCACAGCATAATATGAAGTAGATGGGATTTCCCTTTAACAACTGCAGATTAATACACAAGAGTCTATTTTTTGGATAAAAAATATACATTTTGAAGAAAATTGTTTGACATTTAAAAAAAAAATTGTAAATTACTCAAAGGACTACAATATGAAAGCATTATTGTGAGACAGAGCGAAATAGTAGATGCTGCTTATCAAGGTTTTACTGTCCTCCTAACAGTTTTGAGTACTTCCATTTATTTACTCATTTATACAGAAAAGTCATATTTACAGGTGCTGTTCAGGATAAGTACTTTTCTCATTGTTGGCACAGTGGGTGAAGTCAGTATCTTAGAGCTCCCGATTTGTTCAGTGGGTGTGGGCTTAAATCCTTGGCATGAGGAGATTGCATGTTCTCCCCATGTTTACAGCCCACAGAGATGGATGGAAGAAGGCAACAGTAAATCTATTCTGTTCCCTCCCTTACCTAGAAAAGCATACGAGTGGTGGCTATTCGGTGGATTCGACCGAGTGGCGCATCCATCCATCCATCCATCCATTCATTCTTCTTGCTCAAAAGTACTACAGTAGAAGGAGAGATTGAACTTGTGTCCTTTCATTGCAGTGCATCAGCTATGAAACCACAATGCTGCATACTTATCCATGCCGGTTTATTTTGACAGCTTCTATTGTTTTAATATATTCACTTACTGTGTGTATGCGCTATTAGGGTGTAAGTTGTTATACACTAAATAAAAGTAAATGTAAAAACAGTGTGATGTATATTTTACAGTATGATAGACTTTTAAAATCACTAAGAGTGAACCTATTTTGTAGTTAAGTGGAAGGTCTTCCTAATGAATTGTTATGTTTTGTGAGTGGATCTTAGTACGGTAAAATCTAAGAGAGCAGGTCAGCACTAAAGCTTTGCTGCTTCATTACGTTTTGTCACCTTGATCTGAGTGCAGTTCTGTGAAGCTGAGCCACTCTGCTCTGATTGATACGACGCCATTTCATAATTTACAGTGCGATGCATCACACTCTTAATCTGTATTCACTGGAATGCAATGGTAGGCGTCTCTACGGGTTTCACACTTCTTGTCAGGCGTCTGTCTAGAAAACTAAATGTACAGTGAGGTGTTAATTTTCAGTGCATGCTGGGCAGCTGATACATCCAGTAAGACGCTTCTGTGCGTCATGTTTTTGATCAAATTTTATGAAAGATGAGCGGCAGCTTTGGAGTTCTGTTCCCTGGTTTCTGCATCTGCATATTTTGTATTTTAAAGGATCTTCGTTTGATTTGCTTCTGAACTTCAGACACACACACACACACACACACACACACACACACACACACACACACACACATACTCTCCAGCCACTTTATAAGGAACACCATTTTGATACCAGGTAGGACCCCCCTTTGCTCTCAGAACAGCCTGAATTCTTCATGGCATGGATTCAACAAGATGTTGGAAATATTCCTTAGAGATTCTGGTCTGTGATGACATGATTGCATCACAGAATTGCTGCATATTTGTCAGTGGCACATTCATGCTGCCAAATCTACCGTTCTACCACATCCCAGAGGTGCTCTATTGGATTCAGATCTGGTGACTGCGGAGACCATTGTCATGTTCCTGGAACTAGATTGACATGACTTGTGCTTTGTGACATGGCACATTATCATGCTGGAAGTAGTCATTAGAAGACTGAAGTATCCACCATTCTATATTTCACATTTAATATAACAGAAACTTTGCTTTTGATTTATGACTTAACTTCCGCACATCCATCCATCCATTCTCATTGGCCGCTTATCTTGAGGAGGACCATGGCAGTCCAGAACCAGAGGGCAATAAGCTATAAGTACACAGTCCATCGGAGGGTTTGACCTAACATATTTTATAAAACAAATGAAAATGGCATAGACAAAAATACTGGGACCCTTAACCAAATACTTTGTAGCAGAGTCTTTGGAAACAATAACTGTACGTTTCATTCCAATATGCCTTGATAGTCTTCTCATTTCATCATATCCTGCATAGATTCAAGGTGCCCAGTGCCAGAGGTGACAAAGTAACCCCAAAACATCACTGAGCCTCCTTGATGGTAGGGATGATGTTCTTTTGAAAGCTTTGTTTTGTTTTCTGTGAACATAGAACTGGTGTGATTGAGCAAAAAGCTCTAATTTTGTTTAGTCTGTAAAAAGGACATTCGCCCAAAAGGACTGTGCCTTGTCAAGCTGTTTTGTTTTTCTCTCTTAGAAGAGGGGTCTTCCCGGGTCTTCTACCATGGAGCCCATTTTCATTCGGACAGTGATGGATGGTGTGATGTGAAACTGTTGCACCTTGAGCTTGAAGGTCACCTTGGATCTGTTTTGATGTTTTCCTTGGAATATCAGACTCTTTGGAGATGGTCTTGTAGCCTTTAAGTTGACCATGTTTGGCTATTGCCCCCTTTCTAACCTCCTCAGGCAACTCTCTGCTTTTCCTTCTCTTTTCCATGTTTAGTATAATACACAAAGTGACACAGAACGACAAGGAGGACTTTTCTTCATTTAAACTGGCTGAACGAGTAATTATAAACTTAAAGACACCTATGGTACTAATTAAAGAAGAATAGTCTGCTTGTATCACCACATTACTGTTACTTCTTATAATTTCTAAAACATACAAATAATATTATCAAGGCTATTTTAGAATATATTTGCAAAATAAGCAAGAATTCAGTTCTTTTCACATCTTTTTTTGTTTTTTCTTCTGTAAAACAAAGAAATGCATCTATTGATGACTAAAGCTCTTGTAATTTTAACCATTTCAGGAAGAACTGTGCATTATTTACATAAAATGAAAGGGTACTAATACTTCTGGCCATATCTGTACCATGGTTTCAGCATGGTAAAACATTAAACACTGGTTACCCAATTAAAAAATACTTAATGTTGTTATTAATTTGCATGTTTAAAACACGTAGGACAGTATGTATAGTGCACGATGTTTTGCATGTTAGTGTTGCCATCATGATGTGATGCAAGGGAGATGAGAGGGTGCATGTGCGAGGTTTTGAGCAGAATCCCATAATTCTATGTCTTTGCTTGACAAAACAACTGGCATTTACATAGATAGGTTTATTTAAAAATGAAATGTAAAGGGAGTGAAGAGTGCGGTGACTGCAAACACGTTCAGACCAAGTGAAAGTAGTGGAAAGAGCTGACAAGACACTACCATGGATGCGAGTACGTGCATGCATGTGTCTTGCTTTGGATTAATTCCTAACCATATACAGTACAATTTATTACAATAAATGCAGTATTTTTATTAAAATACACTGTACAGTACTGCACAGTATCTGTTGATTTTTTGTTAAATTATTTTAATTTTTATTCATATAAAAATTCATAATAGCAAAAGTTTCCATTTGGATGCTGATGCATTCATATTAATTTTTTTGAGCCGTTACAGTGAAAATTCAGATATACACAGTTCAGATTGCAAGGGATTGCTGTATATATTGGTTTGTTAACACAATGAAACTTGGTGAAGTACAAGGAGAGAAAGGAGAAGCTTCTTCTTCTTCTTCCTCTTAATACCATTAAACTCTGTGGTGTTCCTTCCCATGACCCTCACGTAGCTCAATAAGATAGGAATGGGAAGGATCAGACCTCGGTCCAAGGCAAATCTCTACTGGCTCAAACTGATCCTGCATGGGTCTACATAACTGCAGTCTGAAGCATGCAAATTCTCTTTCAATAAGGCTGTTTATTAAAAGAGGGACATTGAAAGAATATAGAGTACATACTTAACAGCTTTCTAATTCATCAAATGCAAGACTTATATACTTAAATGCCTCTAAGGGTATGAATCAAGTTCAGTGAGGCAGTGGCATCTCAAGTACTACTGGTATAAAGCAAAAAAGTATTGTGATCACGTATGGCAAACTAGCCTAAGCTCAACTTATGTTTAAAAGTGAATATAAGGTGTACCATGTTTGCATACTTTTGTAATCAGTAGATACATATGAAAGGAGCACAGGTGGTGAAAGCTGTGTAAATGTTTGTTGTTATACACATTTTCCAGTTACACACCATGAAAAGCAAACATTATGCTGTAGGTCATACAGTTAATAAAGAAAGGAACATTAGAACAAAGACAGTATGCTGTACTAAAAATAAATTCTGTATAGTCCTGTTGATTGATGATCATGAATCAAATAACAGGCACAAGAAACAGTTACAGAGCAGATGGGTAACAGCAGCTGAACAGCACAGCACCCTTTACCACCGACTGATTTCATTAAAAGGTTGCATGTGTTCCTTTGTTTCATAATTGTTGTTCCTCCTGAATTTTATATTTGTTTTAGATTGGAGAACTACTCTCATTTCCTTGTGATTTATTATTGAAATTTGAATGAGGCATACTTGAATATGAGCATGGTTTTTTATGATGAATGCACATGACAAGTATTTTATCTATACTGCATTCAACAGCGTAACCAAGCCTTTAAAACATGTAAAAGTGTAAAATTTCAGTGTAACATTTTCATCATTGTCAAAGGAACAGATGCTTAGATGTGAAACTACCAAAAATAAGTTCTTCATAATGATATAGTCTAGACAGGCCACACTAAGCACTAAATGGAGCTGTTTGGCACACATATTTTAACACATATGTGTATAACCAAGTCAAAGATAATAGCCCAGGTGGCCACAAAGTGTGGTATATACCATGGAGATGCACTATTCCCACTGCTATTCTGCATAGGCTTGGTTCAAGAGTGGAGCTCCAATCACTTACCTCCTGTACACGGATGGCATAAAGCTGTATGCCAAGTCTAAAAGAGACATTCACTCCCTGATCCACCTGACCAAATCTATTTTGAGGATGTTGGGATGTCATTTGGACTAGAGAAGTGCTGCAAGATGATAGTATGAAGAGGGGAAATGATGAGAACAGAGGGAGTTGAACTACCACAAGGCCACATAACAAACATGCAGGACAATTACAGGTACCTAGGATTTCTCTAATAACACGGGAACCCTGAGGCAGAAACTAGGAAGATGGCAACATCCAAATAGTTGCACAGAGTAAGGCAGGTCCTAAAGAGCCAGCTGAATGGGAAGAACAAGAAAGGTACCACAGAGAATGGTAGAGAACAATATTGCCAAGATTCTGTGGGACTTCAACATCGAAACAGATAAACAGGTATTGGGTAACCAACCGAATAGATAAGGTAGAGAAAAAAAAGTGGTGATAGAGCTGACAAATCCAAGTGATGAAAGCATCAGAAGGAATATGGGAAGCTGGAGAAATACCAGGGACTGAGAAAGGAATTGGAGAGAAAGTCAAAGGACAAGGTACTACTGTTGATAGTAGCTCCATCGGATCCCAGGTATGAAATCGGTCTCAGTCCAGAAGAGTGCAGTCCTTGGAACAGCAAAAATTCTGCACCATACCCTCAAACTTCCAGGCCTCTGGTAGAAAGCCTGAGTCTGAGAAAAAAGTTATCACCCTTAGGGGAAAACTGGGTGAGAAAGGATTTTTTAAAAACTTATTTTATTCTGTCATTTTCAAAGCTTTCAGGACCTGTTGTCCATAGAAATACATTATGTATGTATTTTATTATTAATGTGCTACTGTATGGCCCGTACCACAGGGTGCTTTGTTTAATCGAAGCTGCTCATTCTCATTAGTTTCACTTAAAAGCAACAAAGTGAAAAATAGCAAGCAGAACACGCATTTCTGTAAATCATCTTGGATAATAGTGATGGCCTGAAAGACTGAAGAAAAAGAAATGATATAAAAAAAAGAAATATGAGTCAGTAGTTGTGCATACTTCTTGACTTACCATTCTATTTCAGCCATTTTGTACTTGTAGCATTTCATTAAAACTTTTAACCCAATCCTTGACCTGACTTTACATCATCAGTCAAAATTGAAGGCTGCACCCCATTGTTGTAGGCAATACACTATTTACAGAACTATTTAAACTGTGGTTCTTTCTGAAGAAATATGTAAATCTTCCCCCAAAAAGCGTAGGATGTGCACCTTAATCTGCTGTTTCCTCTCAAAAGGGCGCTGATATTCCACCAGAGCAGACAAATTTCATCTGATATACCATTAGACACACAAACGCTTGACCTCTGCCAACATGCTGGAAAAAGTGGGCGTTAGCCGAAAGATGAAGTGGAGCAAAAAGAGAGGGAGATGTGACTGATTTGAATGGTCATCTGGAAGCATATTTCTAAAGCTCCTCTGTGGCTCTCCAGAATCCATATTCTGTATTAGCATCTCCAACCTGAAGTGAATCAGGGTTATATGAGCCCTCTAAGTGGTATGAAAAAGACTACATTTAACTGTCTACATTTTCTTATGTGACCAGATGGAGGCTCATGACTGTTATAAAAACTTCAGTTACTACATTTGTCAGTGCTTCTCACCTTCTGATCTGACTGTCTTTGGGACCAATTGAATTCCGTACTTCAATTCCACACAATTTCAGACTCCATATTCTGTCTTTCTCCTCTCTGTTAATGACATTTTGCCATTTAATAGCAGCAACACATAGGGTATATACTTTGAAACAGCTGCCTTTCATCAGTAGCTGTAAAATAAGCACAATAGTTGTGTTGAAAGCTGGTGATCATTCTGAAGTGTCTGGTTTGGATAGCTGGACTAGAAGGGATGCTAACACAGTGTGGGATATTGTCTACTTGCAAAGTATTTTTTATACTCTGAGTAGTATGTTACTTTGGAGAAAAGCATCTGCTGAATTAATCAATGTCAATATAAATGTAAAGTCCCACCAACAATCACTGCCTTCTTGAGTCACCTGGTTACTGGTAACTGGGGATGAGGGTAATTATTACTGGTCTACCCAAGTGCAATGGAAGGCTTACATTTTACACTTCACCTTTTTTATAAGGTGTTTTGTTGCTGGAGCAATTATGGTTTAGTACCTTGTTAGGGGTATAAGATCCCTGTGGGGTCTGAATCCACCGGTTCTTGTCACACTTGCTGATGTCCACCATCTAAGACCCCTATACTGTGTGTCCTCTCAGCTGCATTTTAAATAATATAGAACACTAAAAGAAATGTAGTCATTGATCATTCTCATATTTATTTACCTAGTCTTTGGAATGTGCCCTTTTTAATGTAAAAATGATCTTTATTACAGAGTTATGATAAAATTCATTTCTCAGGTACGACATTAATAGTACGGACCAAAGAATTTTGGATACTGTACTTTCCAGTTGGACCCAATTTCTTAAATGTGTTTTAAGGGCCTGCATTTTTTTGATAATGTTATACTTTGATAAACTATACTGATGTAGTTTCCTTGCGCGTTTTGCTGCTATTTCACTTCACTGTGTTGAGATCACCACCTGCAAGATGGTCTGTAGATCTTATATGGGCTTGGAGGCAGCACAGTTGGTCGCGGTTCTGCTCAGAGTGGAGATGGGCGTCGTGATGCTGCCCGACAGAAATCACTGCTGAGCAGCTGCTCCTATTAGAACTTGCATGGACAATATTTGTTCTTGGGGAGATGGAGAGAGAAGTGCTTTGAGGAGCTGGCAGCTGTCTTGCCTGCGGTCATGCGGCAGTGCGTTCACCGAGGCGCTTCCCGGAGCAGAGGATGAACAAAGAACCAGGCTGCTGAGAGGGTGGGGGGAAAGCTTCGTCTTACGACGTCATGTTTTGTCACCCTTATTATTTTTAATTATTGTCAGTGTGTGGACAGTTTGTGTGAAGTATGGAGTGCAGTGAGGGTTTCCCTGAGGCTCTGTTGTGCCATATTGTACCTCAGTAAGTGCGGTAGCCTGAGTGGCGTCCCTGATCTCTACCCTGGGGTGGTTATGGCTTTGTTAGGTGTGACACCACAGGGAAGCCAATAAGACTGCTCTATTTTGAATTGACATTGTTATAGATGGGACACAGATGTGCGTCTCTTTCTCCCACTTTGGTCGTTGTTAAGAAGATGGACTTGTCAGAAGGTTGTAGTCACAAATGGCTGCAGGTTCCCTGATGTTGTACACTTTAGTCTCTCCTTATCCTGATTTACTGGAATAAGACATTCAGCTGATAATGGTTGTTTGGATGAATAGGTTGGCTTAGCAGTTAAATAATAAAGCGCAACTGAAATAAGACCAGTTGTGTTTCACTAGGAAGTTCTGTTAACTATAAAGTACAATGAAAAGTGTCTGTATTGCTGGAATACATTATTTCAGTTATTAGTTCAGCAGCAACGGTTCAAAGAAACGTGAAAAACAGCAAGTGATCGTGTTACACTCTTTGCTAGTGGTGTGTTTGCTAATCTGCTGGATAATTCAGTGACGGGATATGTCAGACCTTATACATTTCTTTCGCCCCCTCATCTTGAGGCTGTTTACACACCTTTCCTCCAAAATTTTTTTCCCCAGCACTCCCACACCTACAAAGTATCAGTTTATGTGGATGTGTGTTATTTCCACCAGATGATCCCATAAATGATTCATTTTGCCTTGTGAGCTACACAAGAAGTCACAGCATGAAAGAAGCTCCCACAGAAAGCGACACCTGTGTGTTGCTATTGAGAGAGTGCAAAGGTCCTTTCAAATGGTCTTTCCAGCAACTTATACACTTATATGAATATGAACTTCTGCTTTTGTACCATGCCAATATTAGTTAAATATCTGTGTACTTATTTCTCCATGAATTACGTTGAAAAGTACAATGTTACTCAATTCAATATTCAATATTTTTATTGTAATTTTTACATTTATGCTCAAACTTCCGTGTGTGGGTTTTCAGTTTCTCACATAATCAGATCAAAGAGAAAAAAACAAACAAACTGAGAAATTGGTGTTTGAAATATCAGTTTTGAAGTCTGTGAGTAAACCAGTGCAGACATTTAAACAGACACAAACACAAATAATTGAATTATTTGACTGGTTTAACAAGCCGAGTTCACACAAATTTCTCTTTTTGAAGGGCCAATAAAGATTTATTAGACATATTTTTGCCAAGTCTCATCATCAAGTCAACACTTGAAGCTCCCAAAGGAATAGATTAGCACAAAACAGATGACTTGCTCCTCAAATATTTTCTTTGGTTGAGGACCTACCCACATTGCTCATAATACACTCAAGCATACCTACTGTGATTCACGCTTAATTCTATATTTCAGTTTTCAGTCTTGTGAGTACTGCTATTAAACTGTCATTTTCTGCTTTTCTCTGCCTGTCTTTCTTTCTGTTCACTGTGCAATAGCAGCAGAATACCTAAAATACCCAAAAAAACCTTACATTCTGCAAAGTGAAGTATATGGAAAATAATTTCAAGACTTCATCACGGCGACAGCCTCTTCTGGCAAATGCGTCTTTTATTGACAGAACTGTGGTAGCAGAAACACGGCAGACAATAGCAACAATCTGTCTCTTACATATTTAAAATCAAAATGTGACTTTTTCTTGCTCTTAATAACAGTGAAACAACATGCAGGTTTAATGAATTTTTAATGGGAGATTGTAGTTTACATGTACATTTAGCTGATGCTATTCTCCAAAAATGACTTATAATAATAAGCTGCTTAGTTATTGACTAATTTATACAGTTTGGCAATTTTTACTAAAACAACTCAGAGCTCAGCTACCTTGTTCAAGGGCGCTATAGTGGGAGGCAGTATTTCGACATGCAGCCTGAGTCCAGAAGCAGCAGCTCTAACTTTTACACCACCTGCTGACCCAAATGATGCAGCTATATTGTTCGCTTTACTTTTTTTTGCTTTGCTGTCACTTTTCTCAAAATCAATTTAGAGTGTTAAGCTCCTTACATTATTTTACTCATTTATACAGCTGCCTAGTTTTTACTGGGGCAATTCAGGTTAAGTACCTTGGTCAAGGGTATTATAATAGGTGGTGGGATCTGAAGTAGAAACTTCTGAGTCTAAAGGCAGCAGCAATTTATTCTTATTGAACAGTAAAACATGCGGCTAAGATGCAGTATAAGCAAATTTCAATATATTCCCTGCAAAAGCTGGCAAACAAGACAAAACAGTACTAATCTCCAGGATAAATGTTGAGGAAATACTTCTCTCTGAAATAATTTTTCTAGATTCCAGTACAATTGAGATAGAAACAACTTTTGAAAATCCTTACAACTTCAGTCCCCTATGGTCTTTTTGGTTTCTGAACAAACCCCCCCTTTAAGCAGCTGCCTGCTCTCCTTTCATGTTTGTGACTTGGTACACCTTTCATATTGCTGTAAACAGAAGGTGACAGTTTCAGGCTCTGGACTGAGCAGGTTTAAAAAGGACCTGGGAGCAGCAACAGAATCATTGCGACTATAAATAAAAACGTGGGTTCCGAACCACTGCGAGAAACACGTACAGGCCACCACTTGCATACTAAATGGCTTCTCGAGACATTCTAGGTAGAATTTAAGATTAAATAACGTATACAATGTACCATGCATATTTGTAAAGCCTTCTGTGCAATATGTTTAAAAAAAATTACCAGAAGTACTAATAATAATTAACAGCATCATCATCATCATTGCTGCTGCTTAAATGTATCGTGTCTCAAGCTCCAGCCCAGTTTATAACCAGCTCGAGTCGTCCCCGGGCTGTAAGGCTCTGTCAGCATACTGCGAGTCTCTGATATTTACCCATCCATTCTGCAGCAGTGAAGTAGCGTGCAGATGCTGTCATGAAGCCGGACGAGGCTCCAGGGAAGGAATAATACTTTCCAAAGCTATATTCAGAGGAACCGGGAGATAACTAAAAGCAGTGTCCCTCTCTGTACGCTAATTGCGTTTCAGAAACGTCATTAATGCTTAATGACCGGCTCTACGGTCTAATAAAACCCTCAGCTGTCCCTGGTGGGGATGCTTTTAATTAGATTACTTTTTTCAGAAATGGTTTGCTCTTGTCCTTCATTATCCATCTTTGGATCTGGCAACCCTCTGTGTCCTACTGTCCTTCTCTTTAAGGAGCACTCTTTCTTCGCCTCAGGTGTGCAAATATAAACGAGGGGTGAGTTCGTGTTCGTGTGATATCATCTGAAAATACATTCAGGGAGCACTTATCGGGAACGGGAACTGCACGAGTCGGCACATTTTGGATGACCCTTTTAGGGCAGCGTAGCCAAATGATGAATAGTGAGCCGCCGACTCGAAGCACATTGTCAAACATGGTGTCCCATATTGCCACTGTCCTCTGTGTCCCCTCTGGGGAGCCGAGAGCTCACGGAAACAATTAAAGGACCCCAGAGTTTGGGTATTAGCACAAACTTAATTTTTTATGGAAGGATCAATAGAAAGAGACTTCCTCCGATACAGCTTGGGTATTAAACGTGCAGCACCATAAACGTTATTTACAGGGCACCTGCTTAAGATGCATTGTAAAAAGGCAAATTAAATATGCTGTTATTTTTACATCAGCACAGAGAACAAACATTGGGAACAGTTTGAATCTAGGGAGGTGATGTGGAGGTGATTCCCAGTGCATTAGTATCTAGTTAAATTTGAAATACAGCGCAATGCTGAGACTTGCATTTGGCTTCTAAAAATAGCTTTAACATCATCTGAAGAAGCTCATTATGGCAAAACAATCCCCCCTGTCACTCGGAGTAGGGGGAATTTTCTTGCAGAAATAGAAGATGGTACAGCTGATGCCTTTGAGGGCACAGTGAAGCTGATGGCTTGTGGAAAACCTGGTCAGAAATAGGGCAGTCGAGGGCTGTGATGGTCAACACATAAATGAATGAATGAATGGGTGGATGAATGAATGAAATTCAATCACAGAGGAAAATCTGCCCTTTTGCAACAGCACCTAGTATACAGATACATACACATATGACACGTGCACATATATGTATACAATGACCAAAACAGATCACAGGTTAACCAGCAAATAAGTTACTCATAAATAAATACAGTACTCTGCAAAATTCTTAGGCACCTGTGGGAAAAATGCTATAAAACAAGGATGGCTCCAAAAATAATGTCATGAATACTTATTAATCAATAAACCTTCTAAAAAGTGCAGTAGACAAAAAAACCTCAATCAAATCAATATTTGGTGGGACCACCCTTTGCCTTTAAAACACCATCAATTCTCTTATTCAAACTTGCATGCAGTTTAAGGTAGAGGTTGGTAGGTTCTTCCAAACATTTTGAGGAACTGGTCACACTTCTTCTGCAGACTTTGACTGTCGCTGCATGTCCTCCCAGACTGACTTGATCATGTTGAGATCGGGGTTCTGTGGGGACCATACCATCTGTTGCAGGATTCCTTGTTTTTGCTGAACATAGTTCTGTATGACTGAGACTGGGTGCTTGAGGTCATTCTCAGGCTGCAGAATGAATTTGGGACCAATGAGAAACCTCCCTGATGGTAGATAAAAATCTACCTGTACTTCTCAACAGACATTGAAGCTGCATGCCTAAGACTTTTGCACAGTACTGTACATCAGCCAGGTGCCAAATAGACAAGCAAATCTGTGCATATGAAAAGACAGGGTAACGTAAGGCAGTGCAAAGGGTGTGAGTTATTATGCATGATGGATTTGAGGACATGAATGAGCAGTTCTCAGTGCGGTCAAGAGAAAGTCCTTATTGGTGTCACAGTGCTGCTGAGGTGAAATTGAGGCAGCAAGCCACATTTTATAGGGAATATTTTACAAGGAAAAGCTGTACTGGTGGAATTAATTTGTCCTAATTGTTTGTTTAGAAAATTCAGCTTTACTGTGAAAACACTCTATAAGTAAGCCTAAAGAATATATAGAGCAAAAAATATATGTAACATCCAGTATAAATGCTTCTCACTGTCATGCAGCTGATTCCTTTGTTCAACTTTAGAATGATTTACAAAAGCGGGGTGTTCATAGGTTCATGAAAAGCATGTTTATCACAGGTACTATAGAAGGAATGAGATTCGAACCAGAAACCTTGACGTTAGAAGACTACAGACATGCTGTGGTCACAAGACAGCTCTGAACACTGCACTACTTCCTGCCCCATTATTATATTAATAAATACAGTAGAATGTTGATAGTTTAGTAAAACTTAGCTTAAGTACAAAATTATGACGAGTCAATCCTGGGATGTAAAGCTAGCCTTTAAACCTGGCCTGTAGTGCTGAGGAACTTGCTGGGCTTGATTGGTAATATGCCTTGTGACGCCCATTCAAGTGTAAAATGTCCATCGTCTGACACCATTGTCTATTTTCATTGCCCTCTCCAGTGTGACATGTTGTGCCTTAATGGAATCTCACTGAACAAAAAGGGTTTCTACACGGTATAACAGGAAAAGACACCTGGCTGCTTTGAAAAAGTTGTTTTACCTTCTTTCTCTTGGGCCACATTCTGCAGACAGCATGTCTTAGAGGTACCGTTCAGTTGGCCTGTTTACCTGGAGGTGCCGTCATGCTATGCAGTGAAAATGAATTATTCCGTCAAGTTATTTCACTTGCACAAGTCAGATGTTGTATGACTCTATGATGTGCTTTGAAATATTTTAAATATTTGTTAAAAGGAATCAACCAGTCTTAACCCATACCTGTTTGAAATTGTGGTTCATTTTTTTATATTGATAACTTTATTTGAATTTACAGTTGTGTCAGAATTTCTAGTTCACCTATCTACGGCGTACTTGTGCACCTTTAACATTTCAGCAAGGATTTTCTTTGTTTTGCATGTGGAGTTATCTAACATACAAATCTGAAGGAGACATTCAAACTCATTTTCAACCATATGATCCTTCTTTCATCGTGTTTCAAAGAGCCAAATTAATAAGTATTTCTTGAGCTAGGAAGCATAATGAGTTTTTGTGAGAGAATCTGTGGCAGGAATGTGCCCATTATGAACGCAAACACACTGTGCCATCCCTGAAAGAAACCCATTGAATTACTCAGCAGACAAAGCAGTGAGAGAGAACAGCCTTCATTTGTTGCAGAGAGCAGTTTATACAAAAGAGATACTGCTACTCAAAGCGATAGAAGTTAGATTGGCAAACTGAACTCCCTTCCTGGCTATTTAGTAATCAAATTTAACTTATTAAAATGCATTTTATCTTTTTTGCTCACAATTCAGTTACGGTGATTCACCTAATTCTTGTGCCTGTGTTTTGAAGCATGATACCCTTGGTGTCCTGAGAAGTGTGAACACCATGCACGGCTGACTTAGTGGGTACACACTGAGCTACGCTTCCATGCCCTTCACAAACACTCAGAACACACACTCATCTTTCTCCTGTTTTATGTATAACATATGTAATGCTTGAAGACTACTTATATATTAGTTAACCAATATCACTGTTCACTTTTTTGTGCTGTAAAAGACTCCAGTAAGGTTTTAGGAGGCCTTACCTGTCTGTGGTGCATATGCTCAGTTGGAACCAAATAGGAAAACTCATTGTTGGGATGTTTGTAAATTACTTGACTTAGATTCATATATAAATCAACAAAAATATCTTTATGTATAACTTGTCATATATTTTACTGTCCATGTTTACATGGTGCTGATCTGTATTATTGTGATGCTCCTTTTTTGGGCAAACTGGTTGAGTCCCTCCCAAGGCCTGTTTAAAGGATTTATTTGGTCTTTTGCAGGAGGCTGATATAGATACTTGGTGATGGTTTGTAAGTGTATTACACATGTGAAGTATGGAGTCCATTTGCAAGTATTGTATATACTATCTGTTCCTTTTTTGTCCCTTATTTTGCCACTTATTTTGTCACTTTAATAAACACCTTTGGTATGAGCTGCTGGCAGAAAGATTGGAAAGAGAGACTGTGACTAACATTTATGGAAAAAAAAGGAGTAAGCATATTTACCTTTCAAGAAGATGTAAGGTGTGACATACACCTTACCTGTTTCATCCAAATACCTGTTGGTGAGACAGGAAGATAATGCCGGCAATGGAAACAGCAACCAGTCTGTGCTCACTAGGTGTCCTTCCTACAGGTGTTGTGTATTATTATAATAATAATAATAATAATAATAATAATAATGTTTATATAAATTGCATTTCAAAGTTCTTTACAAAAAGAGAAAATACTTAGTAAAGACTTAAGAAAAGTCATTAAAATAGCTTAATAAAATCTCCTAACCATTTTACTTACAGTAGGGTCTTTGCAATCCAGAGCCTATGGGCACAAGGCAATGAAACTGTCCCTGGATCAGACGGCAGTCCATTGTAAGTTGACTACATATAATACAAGCAGTTTGGAGGGAGCATACTTAAAATACAATTAAAAAAGATATGCTTTGAGCAGCTTCTTAAAGATATCTGCTCAATTTACCTCTCTGAAATACAATATGATTTTTTTCAGTGGGATTATGGCACAGGTCTAAATCTGTATGTAAGGCAGGTTAAAATTCCAGGTCACATTACTGTTATACCTTGGAAAATAGTTTTTAGCTTTATTAAACTGTATTAATTAATTGAATTATCAGATGTGTCAACTGCCTTTGCTATTAGGCAAATAATTAAATATAACAACCCAAAAAAAATCACAGCTAATGTTTACCTTTTTGCAACAAATAACTACAATATATGTGTACAGTATGTTTTTTTAGAGTACAATAGGGCATTTAGTCAACTGAAATTTCCGTACATAGGTACTTCGACCTGCTCCCAGCATAGCTGCTCACACCACATTTTGCTAATTTTGATCAATTGTGCTACTGACAGCATGTGGCAGAATGGTGCATAATTCATGTGTTGCGAGGTGGGATTGGGGTGCCATTGATTTATTGTCCGTACATCGCTAGCCGCCCACGCCACTGGCCCTCGCCGAGGCTCTGGCTGCCGAGCAGCTGCCCCAAGAGCCCCTGTCAGAAGGCAGCAGGTGGGGTGGGACGCGTGGTTGACAGGGGCACGGGGCGGGGGGAGGCGGCGCAGCAGACCGGGGAAGTGCTTTGTTAAGACAAGGTCACTGCCTGTCAAGGAGGCCTTAAACCATGCTGCACCGTGCCTCGTGGAAGCAGCAAACTCGTCACATAGGCAAGTTGGAAAAGGGATGCAGGGGGTGCGGTGGGCTCAAGATCCTTGCCATTACCGGGCCTCCAGAGCTGCCACGGTCCAGGGGAAGTGCTCTGCAGGCCCCGCGAGAGCTGCTGCACCGCTGCTCTCCTTAAATTACTCCCCTGCCTTTCCTGTCTCATTTCAGACAATGCCTCTCAGTCTGATCCCAACATACCCTATGTCCTACTTTTTGGTTCCATTCCCTTTCATTTTCAGCTTGTGTTCAGCTTGGAACATTTAGAACTGTTGGGTCATCATTTCAGTATTGATTTTTGGGAATCACAAAAACCATGTGTGTCTGACAAGATGTCTTGCAGGATGTTAGCAAGAGTTTTTAAACCCTACAAACAGATTCTAGTGATGGCTTTTTCTATAGGAAACATTATTTAACGATACTTTTCGTGAAGAATCTTTTTACGTACAAACATACATACAAAGGATTCTACTGTTACTGTCTGTTCTTAGCAGCTATTTCTAAGCTGCTTAAAAATCTCATCACTTTCAGATTCAATTAGGGTGGAAACACAATTTCTACTTCTTTAAATAATATATTACCAGCAATACTTAAAGTCCAGATATTGAGAAAATAAGATTTTAGAGACATATTCAGTGGCCAAAAGCTTTTGAAATGATCCCACCCAGTTTCTTGTCTGAAACCAGCCTGGTTCATTATGTTAAGCACAGTGCATCACTGTCATATTACCAATGCACTGGACTGCATATGTTTAATGGAATGATTACAGACCTTTTTTGTCACGACTGTACATCTTTCGCTGTCAAACATAATAGTTAAAAATCTCTTGGCTTATATGGCTTTTTGTGTGGAGTGCATTGATTCTCCTGTGTGAATATTTAATAGTCCATTTAATAGAGAAGCTCTGCTGTACCTTGAACCTGCACTGGCTACTAATCATGGGGTAAGGAGGCAGATGGCAGTGATACCTAAAACACAAACTTTGGTTTGGTACCGTAGGATGCACAAGATGTAGATTTCAGGCTTATATTTCTACAGGCCTTAAAACATTAAAGTCATTGAAGGCCAATAGACAGTCAATAGAATGTTAAGGGACAGTCAACACTATGCTGGAGTAAAAAATTAAATCTCAGGCTATTCGTCAGATCCTTTCAAGACATTTCATATTTTACCGTTCACGTTGTTCCATTTGTGATAAAAAAAGAAATTGTCAGACATGTGACACGGTAAAAAAATCATGTTGTCCACCATAGAAACCGCTGAGAGGTAACAAAAGATAACCCCACACCACAACCACCAAGTGTATTTAATAAAAAAGCAATAAAAGAGCAAAAATTAAGTTATATTTCTAAAAACTTTCAGCAACATTGTGTGTGTATTTTTCTAAACTTTTGTAAAGTTAAGGTAGGTTGATTGGAACAGTGAAAACAGTTCAGAAGGGAGCTGTTAGTGTTTGTTACTGTTTATGAGTGTTTGGGAAGGATGGATAAATTGAATTTCAAGTTTATTTATAGCAGTGCAATCCCCTACTATCTTTTAGAAATTGTTACATAACAGAAGACTCAATGTGACACATATGATGCGGTTATTTTTGTCAGTGCTTGTATCTTACAGTCAACACGCTGAAGTAAATATGTAGGGGATTAGTTGAACTAGATTTTATTTGAGTTTTGTCTCCAGCTATGCGAAAGGATACCGCTAGATTTTTCTTTTAAAATTACCCTATAGTTTTTTCTTTCAAGATTTTAGCGAAATTGCTCTAAAAACAAGTTGGAACATTTCACCCCAGATTAATTACAGGTGCACACACTTTTGCCCACAAATCAATGGAGGGATCTTAAAAATGTATGGCAGTGTAGATCAATACCAGGAAATGAAAAAGGTCTCCGTGTGTCTGCTGCAAAATCATTACCAGCAAGTCACACATTACTCTAATGCAATGAGCATGTACAATATAGGAAAATTTACCATGGAAATTACGAGAGGGGGTTCACACAACTCATATAATTTAACCTGCAAAAGCTGACAAAGGAGAGTGAATTTTGACCTTGGGTAACTGAATTTGATTAAAAACAACATTTTTTGCTGTTTGTAAACAGAGGTGAGTCTGAAATATAGGGCAGACATTTCAGAGAGGCCTCATTTCAAAGTTAGTTCCATCTATCCAGTTATTCTGCTTCTTGCTTGGATGAATGTGTGCACAGCAAACGGATCACAGCAGCATCTAACAAGGAGAGTAATGAAGCGGTGCTCTGATCTACACACTCCTCTGGGGGGATGCGGCAGGCTAGGCAGAGCAGTGGCTCCGGTGGCCCAGCAGAGTGGAAACAGGCTTGCTGTAAACAAAGTGTAGTGGGGGACTGGCAGGGGGCTCAATGGGACCCGTTGTGTCTTTCTACCTCTCTAGATATGTCAAGTACACCACTGGCTGTTCTAGGCTTTCAGAGTTCCGCCAAATGTACACATCCCATCAGGACCTGTTGCCAGACATACCTCATTAATTTACATCCTATTCAACTTTTTCCAAAGCCACAAGAGTCTGATGGACCAAATTCTCTGCCAAAGAAACAGCAGTGTCCCATGTATGGGAGGGATAATGGGTGACTGGAGAAGTGGACATAGATGACCTCCTTCTTCTGGTGGACGCAGACATTATTAAACTCCCTGTCTTGGTTGAAAGGATAGTACCACAGTATTTCATTATGGTTATTAGATCAGGTGTTTTACCGCCTGTCTTTATCAAGTCAGGGTGCATAAATCAGCTGTAATCAGAGAGGCTTGGATGCCAAATCGCTCCTTGGAGACTGAAGCACCTCAGAGCTGGATCTCAGCATCACCGGGATGAGGTGCTGGTTGTGTCCAGCATTACATATAAAAGCCATAAAATGTGGTTGATGTCAGTCTGAAATATCACATTAATAGCACATTAATTGAAGCACCATCTGTAAAATTTTAGCACACGGTCCCCTGTCAGCATACGCAGTCACTACTTGGTTATTACCAGTATGGTCAAGGATGGGGCCAGCTTCACTAACACACACTTTCGTGACCACGCTCATAAGGACATTTTCATTAAAACTCAATGTTTAACCACACATGTGAGTAGTGCAGCTTATGCATTAACATTGCTTAAATGGAGTGTTTGAAAGAAAACATGAAAGAAATAGTGCAATACACTATCACCTGCAGCTAATAACCCTACACAGCCACATCCTATTGTTCCTCAAAAAAAAAAATCTATCTTTCAACTCTGGTGCTAATTTTTATTGTGCAATGTATTGTTTAAACAAATGTATACTATAATAGTTACATAATGCCATTTCTCACCTCTTTAACTAAGACAGTACCACTCATAGGACCTCACAGTAGGGGGCATTTAATTAATTTATTTCAGTGTGATTACTGGCCAAGTTTTGATCCTTAACCCTAAACTTAACTGGGCAATGACCGCACATACAAAAGAGGAATATCAGAGGACATGTATAAATATGCAACCTGAAGTCTAAAAAATGACAAAAAATAACAAATAAACTATAAACATTTTCCCCATGACAACACAATGATTACTGAAACAGCTGGGCTGCTACAAATGTAGAAACAAGATGGTTTAGAGGATTCTACACAGAATTATGCAATGGAGACCTTAATGCAGTTGTACCCCTCAAGCAGCTGAATCCCTTTCAACATTCAAAAAGGGTCTAGACCTGCATCGCTCATGCTTCTCACCAGATTTCTTAACTGCTATATGACGTTGTATCACATCGTGATCGATTTTAGTATAAAATGATTGTGATGTTTTCAATCAGACATTTATAAGAATTTTATATGCAGCTGGTCTAATGTGTGTTGGAAAGAATGGTGGTATTGAACAAATCTGCTGTGCTTTGAAAATTGTGGGTCTGTATCTGTAACTCTTCACCTGTTGTAAAATGCACTTTTGTTTGTTCTGAGTTGAACACCAGTTTGGCCAAAGGGGTCTACTAAATGAATAATGTGACTATAAATGTAACCATGCCAAAGTTAGCAGGCCCTTTTGAGTATCGCTGCATTCTAACTGTGGTCTTTCACTGATCTCACTGACTGCCGGACTGGTCAAAACAATGAAAATATTCCTTCTCACAAGGATCAGCCAGTTGGCAGAAAATGTAGGCTCTTGTCAGAAGGGTGTCCATATGCAGTAAAAGCCTTCCCCACCGTGAGTGCCAACATTACCTAGCGAGCTTAGTGGGTGTCTCTGAGTTCTGCCTCACATGGCTTAGTCAGTGTGTTGCCTTTAAATTCCACATGGCTCATCCTACCAGAGTAGGGGCCACCTTCCCTGCACGTGCCAATGTTCCCTACTGTCACTGTGACCTATGGATATTGACAAGGTGTCCACAACTCCTTAGTGCCATGCAGGGGGAGCAATACTCTTCCACAAGAAAGTTTATTGTTCTCAGAGGAGACATGGATTCAGGAGAGTGGCTGCAATAAGTGAAAGCTATAAGCGACTGTGGCCGTACCATTGTCAAATTTCCCATTATGCACTGTCGGCATGGTGCCTAGGGCCTATAAAATTTTGAGGGGTGGAAAAAAAGCAGAACAAATATGGAAAATAACGATGAAATATATATTTGATTAAACTAAAACTTCAAAATGATGTTTCAAATGCATAATTCCAAAATTTCCAGGCATCAAACTTTTTTCTTCTGCTTTAATAATGTCCTGAGTGTCCATATTAGGAGTAAGGGCATTCTCTGTGTGCAGAAAAGACACATAATAATTTAAAATGTGTAATGTCAATTGATGTAATTCAATTGGCGTTCACACTCTTTTACACATGTTGCAGTGAAGGTGCCTATAGGGCCTACAGAACACCAAATTCTAGCCTGAAGTGATACCTGCAGGTCTGCCTCCATAACAGAAAAATTAGTCTACCAGTTGAAATTTAGAGTCACCACTGCAAAGGCAATGTCACACAATGCAGGACGTCACATCTGCCTTTCTTTTTCTGTTGCTCAAGATGCATAAGCACCACTCCTACTCATGTTCTGGCAGAGCTTACACGTGTATGGTAGATTTTCGGTTTTAATGTCAAGCTACAAAGCACTCTACATACTCAGAAGGAGCCTAATTCCACTGGGCCTGTCTTTGTACTTCACAAGCTTTGAGATTTTCAGGGACACACTGACAATGGCATGCTGAAAATGTGAAGGTGCCAGCTACCACATCCTTTTCAAAATAGAATACTAATTTTTTCCTTACTCTTGTACAACCATTTTAATAGCAGTAAACGTCTTGTAAAAAAAATCCAAATGAAATGTATAGAAATTGTACAGTTTTAGTATTTTGAAACACTGTCTCCACATTAGAACGTTCAGGTGTGTCGTACAGCCACTGGCACAGAGGTGTATTTTTATCCCTTTGTCCGTAGGTGGGACTTACTTTATAGTTACCATAAATGCTGCTTTCTGTCACTCTCCTGGTTCCTGCATCCATCATATAATCATCACCGAAGGAAATGTGGACTAATTTGTTTTTATTTTTTTTATTTTTCACCCTATTAATTGGAAACTATCTGTCCAGAAAGGGCTAACCAGTTGGAACTGCTTGTGGAAATTCTGCCTTTACTTAACAGCCAAAGGATCTGAGCTGTCTGTCTATTGCCAGAAAGATGAGCAGTACAATAAGTGAGGCAAACCCTCCATAAGTGGCGGTGAAGGAACTGAGTTTGAGCGCAGAGGGGTTGCTTTCATTAGAAGGAATTTCATTACAGAGGCCCATATGGTGTGTGTAGAGAAAACCCATTTTGGTTTCTATAATACAACAGGATTGAACAAAATTGTTTTTCTTGCTTGCTTTCTTTTTCCCCCCTTGTCCTCAATAGTAACCCTGTCAGGGATGCTCACGCGTGTAGTGGACTGTTTCAAATGGTGGAAAACCTCTGATTAGGAAGGTTCTGGGGCAAAATACCTGTATGATGGTGAAACGTTCTCATTACGCTCCATGCAGGGAGAATCGCTTTGTTTTCGTTGTCTTTGTGCAGTAGTCCTCAGAGCCTGGCGTCAATGTTGGTTCCAACTATATTTCCTCCTAAATGTTCTCCACAACTTCTGGATGAATGGGATTGTGAAACGTCCTCCGCACCAAGGCTTATTCTCTTAATCCGTCATTTCCAGTACGGAATCGTAGACCTCCAGAGATATGCCATATAGAGGTCTGTATATGTCCGTAAACACCGAGCTCTTGCTGAGCCTGATGCGGTTTGTGTGAATGGTGTGTGGCTGTGTGGCCAATTTGCATGAAGTGACTAATGACTGTTAGCGTTAGCAAAATCTCTGATGAATGCTGTCCCGGCATCTATGTGACTCGCTTCTTTACTTAATTACAACAGAGTTTGCTCCCTGGCCCAAAACCGTAGGTCTAATACCCAGTCTTGTTCCCTTTGTTTTATAAGGGAAGAGTAGGCACCCGCACAGAATACACATTCAATGTACTGAGGATACAGATAATAAAATATTGCAGTATTACCATATGAGGTGATTACATTTCATTACCTTTCCAAACAGTGAATAGCCTATATATATGCTTAATAGCCCCAGTGCCATTCATATTCACACATAGTATATCATAATCCTCATATAATTCATATCCTGTAATGACACTGTGCTCGTATTTCATTAATCTTAAATAGGAAGACCTCTCTTGGTCACCTCGATTAAGGGAGTCTGACAAATAAATATTAACGATCATAATAAAAACTTGTTAAACCGCTTTCCCCCACGAGTATGTTAGAGTGGAGAATTGCCAGCAGAATGAAAACCAAATCTCACTGAACAGGAAAAGAAGTAAAGTAGCATGCAGTATGGAATCAGTGGAGAGTAATGTGACAGTGGGCTGTTTCTCCAACAAAAGTGTGGTGAAACAAAGGGACAGAACAGGCATCATGTTCAACAGTGCCTGAAGTCCAATTACTTATGCACCAGACAGGAGCAAAAGCACAGCGGATTTTGCTTTACTAATAAGGGGGCAGCCTTGTAATTGACTGTCGCCCTTCACAAACATGGTGAGAGAAATTATAAGTTTGCTCAAACTATGGTACAAGCCCAAGCGCGGAGAGAGGTGGCAGCCGGGTTGTGATGTGTGTCTCACGGCAGATTTTCCTCAGTGAACATATTGAATGGAGGCTGCTGTGAGACTATAACACTGACCAACAAATTGGAACTTTTCATCTTGCTGCAGGGTAAAAATAAGTGATTTTTAGATGTGCTAAATTAAAAAATTAAATTCTAAATGTTGTATCACCTACCGCTTTTTCTGGGATTGTGGGACACCAGTAAAAAGCTACATCCTGGATGGAGTGCCAGTCCATTTTAAGGTAGCCACACTCAGTCCAGACAATTTAGAGTTACCAATTAACCTGAAACACATTTATTTTGACTGTGAGAGGAATCCAGGCCACCTGGAGGAAACCCAGAAAGATACGGGAATAACATGCAAAATCCATACAGATTGAGTTGGAATTGGACACCTGAACAGCCTTGTGAAGTGGCAGCACTATGTCCAACGTTCTTAATTCAAACATGCAGAATAAGAAATATTATGTTAAAAATGGACTTTCGTGTAAAATATCTTTTAAGGTAAGACCATGCATGCTATGACTGACATGTTTTTAGAAATATTTTTTGAATCCTTTCTTGTGTAACAGGATTCAAAGATTCTGAGAGCTTCTGTGCTCAGATACAACAACAATCTGCTAACATGTTAGATGCTCATCTTCCTGTAGATCTTTTCTCTGTGGCAGAAATATCCTCTTTCTCCAGCTTCCTCACTCATGGCAGCCAAGTTGGAATGTAAAAATGTAACTTACAATAAGTGACATATTGTCTTCCATAGCTTTATATGTTTCAGTAATTCAAAGAATCAGCATGACGAGAAGGACTGCTTCAAATTCACAAAATTTCCATATAAAACATATAACTTTAAGGGACAACAAAAAACGGTTTTTTTGCAGTACAGATCTCTGATTTGAAAGAGTTCTTTTTTATTTTTTATGTCTGCAAAATTCTGTGTTGTGCAGTGTAATGAGTCTCTTTGTTGCTCTGTTCATTCCTGTTTCTATTCGGTGTGTCTGAGAGTGGTGTGATAGTTAAATTCTCACAGGACAGCTCACAGTGTTCCAAGCTTTCTGAATACAAACTGTCTCTTCCATATGGCCAGACCACTGAGAGGTGATAAGGTGATGGTCACCCAACAGGTCACCTGCCACCAGACTCACAGACGCAGTTTGTGATGTCTCTGGAACCGGAACTTGGACTGTGTCGAAGGTTCAGGTTCATACCATAAGGTTGAGAAATATGCTCTTTTGTTCATGACACTGGAATACACTGTGCATCTGGGTTCTTACCGTAACAAGTGTTCATTATTATATGAGAACTGGAGAGACCCAGGAGTTTGTCATCCAGGACACAGGAGTTCACTGTCTATCTTGGTTTTTAGCTGTTTTGTAATATGAACAGAGGATATTAGCATTATTCACTTCTCTCATGAGGTGGATTATGTGGAAACTTTCCCAGTGTCCTTTGCATGAAGGATCCTTTGCTTTCTGCTGGGTGATATCTTCCCCCATTTCTTATGAGAATTACTGAATGTCAGCGGTGGCAACACGGTACTTAACCAAATGCGGTACTTTAATTAAAACTCTTGCTGAGGACAATATCATTCCACAAGGCACACATCACACTAACAGCTGCCCGAGAAGATTACACATGCTCCCGGTGAGACTGCCTCAGCGTCCATAACTTAGATGGATGCAATTTGGTAATGTCTGCAGGCCTGAGATGGGTCACATCACTGTGCATGGAGGGAAACAAATGGCAGCCCACGGACAGTGGGCTCTGGGGTGACAGGTAGTATCCCACTACCCCCCCTACTTTGTCTGACGCCTCTGCCAGCATGTCTGCCTGGGGATTCAGTCAAAAGCTTTGAGCTGGGTCTCATCCTGCAGCCCACACAGTCCCCATCCCAAGATATTAGCTGCAGCTGAGTCACAGGTCCTGTTTCACAACGTGCGTACCGCCTGCCTTCCTTCAGTCTCCACTGTGATTTCACACATTATATAATGCTCCCTATTTTTAACTTTGCAAAGAACCTTGGTTTCTGCTATATCTGGGCAAACATGTACGGTAAACATGCGTGAACATGTGGTATACAAACTGACAGGCACCATCGTATGACACGTGCAGCCCAATGGAATTCATTGCGCCGGCTGGTTGTCACTTGCTTCTCGACAAGTGGTGGATTTCCACTTCCTCTGTCTGCTGGCCACTGTGGAGATGGCAACACTGCACTGTCGCTCACTGCCCTGGCAGCAATATGGATCATAATTCCCAGAAGAAGTGATATATTAATAACCCTGTAATGTGCAAACAATCTGCTTGGGTCAAAATGGGAATGGACAATTTCATAAATTAAAAAAAGTATTGAAACAGAAAGTAAATAAGTAAATAAATACATAAGGACATCAGTACATAGATAGCCAGGTTTAGTAAGGTTATTTAAATGTAATATATTGTGTTTGTCACTTGAAACACGGTATATTTATAATAAGCAGGGTTAGAGCAGTTTTCTCGTGTTCTGACAGGCGGCTCAGCCAGTCTGGGTGCGGAATCTGTTGCCATAGTTTCCATGCTATTCTATGGTTGGGTGTGTGACCTTTTTGTAATTTTATTTTTTTTCTCCAAATCCTGTGAATCTTTCATCAAGCTGCATTTCAGGGCTTCGGACAGCAATGGTGTCTTCTGCTGGCAAGGTGCAGAACACACACAGGCCGTGATCTCCACAAAAGACACCTCACCCTCAGCTCCCTCTTGCATTTCTGCCTATAAATTGTGAGCAGCAGCTGGAAGATTGACCCCTTGCTGTGCATGTTGAGCTCCATGCAAACACACCATCCCTAAAAGAAAATGTGAATAACAAGAACAAAATAAGAGAACCACTTTTATTCCATATATATTAGTACTTTAAGTACATCACAATTGAATATCTCTTTGTTTGCACTCAGCAGAGCCATTGTGGGTGATTTATTGGCAAATCTCATTTCTTACCCTAATTTCAAAATATCCTATACTCACCGAGTCTAATTTAGGTTTTACTTTGGGTGAAGCCACTTTAATAATTCGCCGTTTTCACTAGAAGCAGCTGTTTAGAGTCTTACATGTGTCTCTGCGACTATATCTTTTATTCTTACATCTTTCCTTTATACTCCAGTGCTGTGCTACACTTTGCTTTACACTTCTGTTCTGTGCTGCTCTTCACAACCAAATGCCTTCCTAGGCAGAGGAGCTATACTGGTTATCGTCAGTGGGTGAAGTATTGCTGCTATTGGCATGTTGGCATATGCATCAGTTGCTGCAGGCAAACTATTATTTCTGAATTTCTTCAGTGCAAAAAATATTTTGATGTTCAAAATGTAAATTTCTTAAAAGGGATCCAAGTGTCGAGTGAGCAGTTGGAAAGCAACGCATGAGCTGCCTTGCAGTGTAACTTAGTGCCCCCTGGGTAATGAAATATAACTATGAGGGCCATTACAAAAAGTCAGCATATATTACAGGAGCCTTTTGCTGGGAGAGCATCTCACCTGGAGAATCTGGCCATGATACTCAAGAGAGGCAAAGGTAGAAGTGCTGGTACTAAGTACTGCTGAGTACTGGCCCACTTCAGGCACTGAATACATGCGACACATTTACTTCCTATGACTGTATCAGACTTTGGCAGCTGTGTGAAGGTAGCAGGCAAAGCCTCTTCTTGAACTCACAGAACTTGTTTGTGTTAGACATTGTCAGGCAGGTGTTACTTTGCAGTCTGTTTATTGGCACAGAAGACAGCAGTGCAGAAACTAAGGCCAGATGTCCCAATGCTTAATTCAGTCTTGCCCCCCCTCTGTGGAAACATACAGTAGTTTGCTTGATCTATTAAATATGAGACAAGTAGAAACTCGATACGCACCATATGAATATAAATCATATATTTCAGTGATTTAACAATTCAAAGTAATCACAGGCATTACTCATGTAAATATCCGAACCATACGAAAAGAGAAAAAAGTCTGAAATGTCTTTAGAGAACAACCTAATGAGGAAGGATGTATTTGAATCTTTGTATATTTTTTTTGCGTAGTGAATTTATAGCTCACAATTAATTCAAAGCCACATTCATATGGACAGATATAACCCTCCAAAAAAGCAATGTGTACTTTGCTAAATGTGAGCTGTCACACAACATCCGCATTACTGAGCACGTAAGCTGCTCTGTGGCCGCTGAGCGCCAAAAGCACCGTGCTTCTCAGAGGATGATAGTAGGATTTAACAGGATGAAAAGGTAAAAGCCAAGAGGCAGGGAAATCCCTTGATGTGGACCAGCACAATCAAGATATCACTTATTTCCTCAGCCGAGTGACAATCTTCATGTATAAGTCATTAGTTAAGCTTTTCAGTTTTAAATGCAAACGCCTGTCCTGGGAAAGTTATTATCCTTTGAATGTTATTAAAAAAACGCACACACAACATTTACTGATGTTTCAGGAAGAAGAAATGATCCTGCCTCTTCAATGTGACTCAGTTTCTCATTTTGTTTAATCCAGGCAGTTGTGTTTAATCCTGGGTTAATCGCGTGTTAGTTGCAACACAGTGATTCATCTTAAAATCTTATTATTCTGTAATGTTAGAAGCACAAGTGGCATATGAACCTAACTTTGTAAGTCATGCTGGACAAAGGTTTCAGAAAAACACCACCACTACTAATTATTACTACTACTACTACTACTACTAATAATAATAATAATAATAATAATAGTAATAACAGACCAATAACAGGAACAGTTGTGCCGTGTGACATTCAGACCTTCTGAGGATTGTTGTAAGCGACACATTATGATGCTGTGTAACATCTCACTGTGGATGCAACAATATGAAAGAACACTCTCTATAGCAAAATGACAGGCCATTAATTATTGATCTGTCATCAATGGCGGAGATTGAATGTGACCTTCAAACACATCTGGCTTTAATTTTAATGTAGTTCCTTCAGCTTGAAATACCGGCTCTAAAAGATCTATATTGAGCGGATTTAAACTTTGATGTGTGCAAATTATTGACAAGAGATTTGATGAAAGCTTGCTATAAAGTAGTGGTGATTTATTGTTCCCTTGGCCTCTCCCTTGGAGAGAGGATTATGCTGCAGACTAACTACCAGTGTGTGGACATAAATATTTTTTATACTCTCTTTTGGGTCTCATTTTCATTTAATTAATGCGCTGTTGCTGTTTAATTTCTAACTTTGCCTGCAGTTATTTAATTCCTGATTAAAACACAGAGATGTAAGTTATTACTAGTTCCAAAGCTTCAACCATCCTAGTTCTGAGGGGACGCTTTGGTGTCGAAGTAGTGCGAGGAAAATGCTGCTACTGCTGTGAATGCGGCAATAGGGGGGATGGGAGCCAGGGGGTGGTGAGACAGAGAGAGACATGGTAAGCGAGAGAGACAGAGAAAGATGGGAATGCAGGGTGGTGGAGAGAAGTGCTGGGGTCCTGAGGGGGCTCAACCAGACTGAAATACCAGCTGAGATGCAACAGCAGGAGCGAAACCAAGGGGCAATTTGACGGTGAGAATATCACCACAAGCCCTCCTTTGAAAGTGCCTGAAGTCTCGTCTCAGACGCGGCGCTTGTTTGTGTCAACACTGTGAGACGGATTTTTACTTTGCAGGCCATTTTTTGGACAGCAGAGCAGCAGAGCCGTTCAGGCTGAGAAGAGTAAAATAAGACCAACAATTGCCAAACATCATGTCTTTTCTGAGGCGAAACGCTGTTCATTGTCTTTCAAGGTTCTCAGCGCTTGAAGGGTCCACAGGGAAAACCCAGGAGGTCCTATAAATTGACGAATGTGCATGCCTTTTGTCACATCTGCATGCGTAACCCTGGCAACTGTGCTTCTGTTGCAAATATTGATTGACACACAAAATAAGTCTCTGTGTGGGATATTCTTAAATATTGCAGTGTTCTGCTATTTTGGCAAAACATGAAGTTTATTGAAGCTGTTTCACATTTCTCAGCTGCTGTGTTTATAAACTTGTTTTAAAACAACAAATAAAATTAAGTCTTCAGGGACTGCATATCCATGAGAAGAAGGACGTGATGCTCAGAAGTGAAGAAGGTTCTGTTTGAAACCCCCACTGCTGTGAGACAACAGTGTAAATGCAGAGGCAGTAGAAAGATACAACACATGTCAGACCTTTAAGGCCGAGTCAGATGAAGCTCCCTCTCTGCTTTTGCTTGTTGCTTTTAAACAGTCCTGAAACATCAGACTGTAGCAACGGCTTGTCGGCGAATTGCACACCCTGCCTTTCTTACACGCTCGGCGGCCCACTAGACGTTTTCTGTCTTTGAGATTTTTGAGACGAGATAAGACTAACTGCTTTTCAAATAGGACACGAAGCTGATAAGAATGAACGATGTCAGGAAGGGTTGTCTCGCTCCTGAGCGATGTACAGACTGCAGGGGATTTCTGCCGTCCAGTAACAATGGATTTTTCCTCTGTGTTGTTGCAGGAGTTAAACAGATGTGGGAACCGTGGCCTGTGATGTAAAGCACAGAATAAACAGGTCCCCTTAAGGGCTGTTTTGCTGAATAAATGTTATTCTGGCCAATTAGGCCCTATCAGCTCAAAGCTATTGCTTAAGCTTTTGGGAGAAATCTCAAAGGAGACTCCCTGAAAAGGTTAAAGTCCCGGCATGAATATGAAAGGAAGGTTTTTGAGGAGAAAGTCTCACAAAACAAACTGGCTAGTGATGCAGAATTGATGTCTAATTTGTTATCGGGTCTCTCGACAAACAGCCATGCACGAAAATCATACCAAGAGTATATCGCATAAGTATTTCAGGTGAGGTTTTTAATGATGGAGACCTAAATTGCTCACTCCTGTACTGTATATGTTTACTGACGGGGAAAATGCACTACTGAGCTTCGGCAGAGTTAGCATAGCAACGATGCTTCTGTTGCAAATACTGACTGGCAGACAAAATAAGTCTCTCTGTGGGGTACGCTTAAATATTGCAGTGTTGTACTATTTTGGCAGAACACTTTTTGCAGTTTTTACAGTTTACAAATTCTTGAGCATCAACAGATTTAGCAAAACAGCTATTATACAAGCGTAATTTCTCCACAGGACAAACCCAAGGGCGTTTGTATGTACACAAACAGCGTCTATATACAGTAATAGCTGGATTAGGACTCTAGACATTTTTTTGACAAGCGATAGGCTGCATGAAACAGCGCTGAAAGACACCATTAATAAAGTATACGGCCTAAATGGAGCTTGAAAACGTATGTGCGACGTAATACAGAATAGATTAGTTATACCTTTTTTAGCAAATAGACACAACCTGTTTTATGTACCACAGACAAAATTCCCATTTTGACGATATTTTGTCTCAATTAAAATGAATGGAAAATTATTACTGCAGATTACTCAAAGAGCGAAAATAAAAGACCGCTGTCACGAAACAAACCTAGAGGAAGCAGAACTAATCTAGGAATTACTGTAGATACGGTTAAAGGTAAACCGGATACTGGAGGACAAACAGCATAATGTTCATACAAAAAAATGCCCACCGTTCAAAAGTACATTGATACATATACTGCATTCAGGCAATTTATGAAAGTAGCTGT
The DNA here is from genome assembly GCA_900497675.1 of Arapaima gigas. Taxonomy (NCBI): domain Eukaryota; kingdom Metazoa; phylum Chordata; class Actinopteri; order Osteoglossiformes; family Osteoglossidae; genus Arapaima; species Arapaima gigas. The sequence goes on from UFQX01000439.1 coordinate 293,705, forward strand.
TGGGAGCAAAATAAATATTTCCCTCCACAACTAATCTAAAGATGGAAAAGCCACAGATTATTTTTCCACAGGACAACATGGCACGTTAAGGCAGATTGCAAATGTCATTTTGTGACTCCTTCCTGGCCTGTATTGAGAAATGAAAGAAAATTAATTCTGGATGGAGGCTGGATTTGAATGGAAGCCAAGGCAGCCTGACCCAGATCAACTGTGATTAAATCATTGGAAGCGAGGCTTTAGAGAAGGTCACCCAAACAGCATTAGGACTGATTCCTTCATCCTTTCACAGTAGGAATAAAAGTCATCTTTCATCTAACTAATTTTCTCCTTGTTCCATTCCCTAGATTGCCTTTTCGTGACTGATTATTTCACCCGGACACCTCGCAAACTGAATGCTTTCCGGTCGTTCGCCAGCGTGGAGCTCTTCCACTTTAATGTGCCTGATGACACCGTGATTGCCGTCTGGAACCTCATCACGTTCAAGGAGCAGGGAGGCACGTTTGGAGACAGCTGTCCGGACCGCAATGTGACTGTGTGAGTGTGCAACCTTTGTCTTTGTGTGCGTGACTGCGTCTCAGGACAAAACTCGTGCTCAGCTAAAGAGGACACCCTGAAACTCTGGCGGCACTGTCTAGAACTGGTGCCCAGCCGCAGCCCTGGGATAATATGTATCCTGAAATAATTTGACTGGCTGAAATGATTTGCTGCACGCCACTAAAGAAAAGTGCATCCTTTGGGTGCATTGTTCAGCGCTAGAAAACAATTAGTGCGCTGATGTACAGACATTCTGGGTGATACCATCAGTGTTGGGGGGTTTCCACTGGAGCTGACAGGTACTCTTTAATTATAGAGCTGTTTCCGGCATCGAAAAACAAAAAAGCCTTACCATGGGAAATAACAGAATATCTTGTGCGACGAATTTTTTTTTTAACTGGTTAAGGAAGAAAACTTTTGGCATGAGGAAAAAAAAACAAAAAAACTTGGCACTGTAAAAAAAAATAATAACTTGAGGGATGTGTATTAATTGTCTACCCATATTCACTGAGAGAGCACATCAACATGTTATGCTAATATTTGTGAGTGTAACTCAAAATATTGGATTATTTATGCCACATGGAGCCTCACAAAATCAGGTCTGAGTTAGTCACCTACATAATGATCCTGACCCTGTGCTTCATTTGGCCAGTGAAAATTTAAGCCCTGGACCATTTCATCTGTTTGGTTTTAACCAACCCACCTTCCATAAGGTGAAGCTATTCAGGATGTTAGTCAGGTCCTGCCGTGTTGTCAGAGGGTCTGGGCAAGGACAATTTTAGGCAGTGGTGAAGGTTTTTGCAGGACACAGGGGTGGTAGATGAAACGACAACTGGAAAATTGTGCTATTATAAGTCAAGGGGGCAGAGGAGACTGCTGATGGAGCTCAGGGGTGTGGGTGGTGGCATTTACAGAATACTTCTCATTTTTTATGAAGCCGCACAGATTAAAGGAGACCAGCTAAGACATAATACATGCATTCATTTCTTTCTTTGTCAGCTCTAAAGTTTATTTATTCATAAATTGTTTTCTAATTAATGTAACCAGAGTTGACTGTATTTCCTACGTCTACTTATTTGTTTTGTGACGTCGCTGCTCATAGAACACGTGTCATTTAAGCAACGTCGCTACCAAGGGACGCTAATTCCAACCAGTTTCTTATTTCCAACATCATTACTGCACGAAAGTGACTTTTTTCACTTTTTACATGTCATAGATGCCATTAGAATACAATAACGTGTGTCCTTTAGAAAAGTGCCACATTCATTTCTGTCTGTGATGTTTAACATCATGAGACAAAAGATGTGTGTCCTTGGGAAACTGCCTGGACAATGACTGCTCGTGATTGCCGGGTTCACCGTGATTTATGGATTTATGGATTTACGGCCGACACGTGTTAACGATGCTTGCTCGGATTTTATGGAGTGGTTATAATTTGACTGAGTGTAATTTGCACGGCAACTCCGTACTTCCAATTTTAAAAAAAGTGAAAAATTTTATAACTCGCCCACTGACATTTTTCTTGTTATTTTCCTATAATTGCCGGTCACTTCCAGAAGGGTTGTGAAGAAATTCAGTCCAATTCCCTCTTTCACATCCAACCTTTGTTGATTTTGAAAATGTCTTTGTTGCGGTTAGAACAACGTATCCAAAAAGACACAGCCAGCATCCTTCCATTTAAAGTTTTAATGAGAAACTGCAGCATCAACAGCAAAAAGGAGGCAAACACACGTAACGCGGTTAACAAAATACAGGTGGCACTTGTAAGACCAACACAGATCTTATAGCACATGAATCGTAACATGTAGACTCAACATGTAGAGATGTTGTTTATTTCTGTTTGGGGCTCAGCTGGGTCGAACTATCAGTATCCAGTTGGGCATTTTATTGTGCGTAGTGTGTGGATCAAACTCAGGATCATGTCAGGTTCAATCTATCACCACTTATGTTTTGGAATGTACTGGTGCAATAAGCTGTGTCCATAGTCACAGGGAATTTATGTCTGTTTGTTCCCTACTTGGGTTCAGTGATGGCTCATGTGTCTGGCAGCAAGGGGGGGCATGCTTCTCCACCAGTCATGCCCTCATCATGGGAACAAAGCATCATGAATCTCCACTCAGGCTGAGAAATTCAGTTTGCAGATCACAATGCTCACTTAACTGAGGCTGTTTCTGAGAGGGCAAAATTAGTCATGTTACTGGGTGCTGGGAAGAGGTACACAAGGATTACTATAAGAAAAAAGCACGGTGTCCAAGGCGATGGATAACAGCCACATACTGCTCCTAGATCAGTATCTTACTTCTGGATTAGATGTAATGACCCCCATTAAACACAATGCAGTCTGAGAAGCTAGACAATCTCCCTCTTAAGATCTTGCTAATATACTCTTGTGTAAAGCACAGATTAAAGACTGCAAATTTAACAAATTGTAAATTCAAGAGAAATTGTTAAAAAAAAATCTTTGTCATGTCTCTTCAGGTGTAGTGGTTAAGAACCAGCGACTGGAAGATTGAAAGTTCAATCCCAGAAGGAGCACTGGTGTTGTACCTTTGACCGAGGTCAAATGTAACAGTAAGAACAGATTTGAAAAGAACAGGGAAGACACAATTTACAAAGCAGCGTTACAGAGTTACACATGCAAAACAGCTTGTTTTTGTGAATGTGAATCCGTTGTATGGCAACAGAGGCACTTGCATTCACATTATTATGCAAATGTGAAATGTTGTTTATCTGTGAAAATAGGGAACAGCAAAAATTCTGTAGTTCCAGTTCTATAGTCGTTCAGTAGTTCAGTTTTGAGTGCATCAGAAGGGTCTCAGCACTTGATGTGTACTGGGGACTTCACATATGCTGCAGTGACCTGGGGGTGTGGCTGAAGCTTCCCTGAAAACACTATAAGCTCCCTTTCTTGTCCTTCATGGTCTTTTGATGCTCTCACACGCCTCCTGGGGAGCAAACGGCATAGTAGGAAGAGCCATTGTTGGGCACGTTATGGGCCAAACAAATACATGCTGTTGTTACACCTGCATTCCATGCTGTCCTCTGGCTTCTTGATGACCTATGATGTGTGCATATTGGTGACATCCATACATCCATTCATTATCATTAACCGCTTAATCCTGAGCAGGGTTGTATTGGTTCAGGGCCCATCCTGGAAGCACAGGGAGGTAAACTATGAAACTACCCCCGAATGGGACACTGGTCCATCCCAGGGTATATTACTGATATCAATGATGAAATTGGGCTTGAAGATAGGATAAGATAGGACAGGAGAGGCATAACATAACAGCAAGATACACAGTTAACACATCCAGTAAATATAAATACCAAATAAATACTGTGAAAAAATAAATAATAATATAACAATAATAAAAAGTGCCTTTTTGTACACTGTAACTGGATAATCTGTTGACTAAAGGAGCTCATGGCGATCACTTCATAGAGGGCATGTTGACTATTGTACTTAATGGACACTTACTGCCTCCACATCCTGGTGTCTCCCACTGCCTTCACTGAGTCAAGGCTTCACATCCATGACAGAACCTGTTTTCTTTACAAGTTTGTTGGTCTCACCAGGTGAGATGCCCCCCCCCCCCCAAAAGCAGCATAAAACATAACTGTATCCCTGGCTGCTGTATTCTGGTAGAACATGTTCAGAAGGTTGCTACACATGTTAAAGGACCTGAACCCTAAAGTACAACCAGTTCTGTCCTGTTTTGTGCAGTGCTTCAGTGTTGTGTCCATGCAGTCCAGTTTGTTGTTGATGTGGACCCTCAACTATTTGGAGGATTGGACTACCTCCATGTCTGCAATTTCGACATAACCGAGTGCAAGGGCTCTTTAACACAGCGAAGATTAACCATCAGCTCCTTCGTTTTGTTGATGTTGAAGTAGAGATGGTATTACCTCACACCATGGCACCAAGTCCTCAATTACATGTCTGTACTCCATTTCATCACCTTTCATTATACACTCCACTACTGCAGAGTCTTCAGAGAACTTCTGCAAGTGGCACAAGTGCAGTCTTCTTTTTGAAGTCAAGACTGAGATTTAATGACATGAAAATTAAGCTGGATCCGGTCATAATCACAGTAAGTGTAACTGTCATGATTTTGAACTTCTACCAAAAAATAGAAATGCAGAAATTGACTGCATTCTTACGCACTTCATTCTGTACTAATTCTTTTTGATTGTTATAGCTTAGTGCCTAAGCTAATAAATACTATGCTGTGAGTCATGAGTACTTATTGTTAGCCACTAGAAATGATGCTCTGATTAACCTGCTAGATGATAATCCTGTTCACATGCTGATACACCATTTGGCACAAGAGGTGGTCAGTCACTAGAATTTAAATTCAGTTGTATTTCCTGTGCTTTTGCATAGTTGTTATGCAACCTCATTGCTAATTGTATGACTAACATACAGTGTCGACGGTTGTCTCAGGTCTAAATAAAGGAAAGCTCTTTGCTCCTGCTTTGCCATTACTGCAGGTTTATATAGTTACATAAAGACATTTTGCATGGGGGAAGAGCAGACAGATATTTGACAGAAATTATGCGTTATTATCCCAAAACCCTAACTGTAAAAAACAAGTTATAAATGGGATCCAGAAACTCACATTGCTTTTATTGACCTTCTGTTACTTTCCATAACAAACAAGAGAACAGTTTTAATGTTAGAAGCTACTGAAAACCCTACTTTTGGACGGCTATCTTGTATAGTACATGTTGTAAAGGGTAAGGAGGCATGTAAGCAAACACACGTCTAATTAAAGTAATATTAATACCGCATAACACGCGTAGATGCAACACTAATTGGGTTGTTACAGAGCACAGTCTGTTTTGTTATGGATAATAAGGCTAGATTATAAATGGTCCTTTAGACCCCCTTAGCCAGAGCAGTGTGTACAGGCACAAGACATTTGATGGGATTCAGCTGATGAATTCATCATTAAATCACACAGCTTAGTGTTAAATAGCCTTTGTGCTTTCCAACTGGTCTACACCGCTTGAACGCTGGGTTGTCAGCGCTGTGGAAAAAAACTGTTTAATAAACAACCTTCTCTGTGTGAAATTTCATTTAGGCGTCATCCTTTTTTCCATAACACAGGACAGCGCGGGGCCTGACCTCCATATTAAATATTATGCATGAGCATAAGGACGGGGAACAGGAAAAAACCCTTGACTGCTTAGGGGGATCAGTAAGACGTGGAGCAAATAGTGTGAGACTTTACGCTTGGGTACTGAAAAGAAGGTGTAGAGGGCGAGGAGAGGCTAAGTACATGACGAATCGTGGCCTCAACAGCTGGTCTGCAATCTCTAGGCTCCATGGGGCTTCTTCAGAGAGGAGAGATGCTCAGCTGAAGCAAATCTGCCTTGTTCAGGTTTTCAAAAAAGCTTTGGGGTGGGGGACTCCATTTTGGCCCAGAACAGCATCTGTCTTTTCCAAGTGCTGTCTGTTTGCTCTGCCACCATCAGTGCGGTCGAGCAGCCGGTTGCTGGCTCTGTTTTGAACTCTGTAGCTGTTGCTAAAGATCTTCCAATTACACAGGCTGCTGCTTTATTGCCTCGCATTTGAGATCTTTGACCTGGTTCACAAAGACGACTTCCACAAGAGAAGGGTCAAGGCCTCCTCACTCAAAGGTTGGAGGGCTTCCCTTTGTTCACATGCCCTAGATTGTGAACCTTTTCAGGCCAGGTAAAAGCAGCAGAATTACTTTCTCTGTACCACAGTGTGCAGCAGCTGCTGGAGTATGAGTTATTACCTGTCAAGGAACCTCAGGCCTGAGGTTAGTCTTGCTTCCTCACAGGATTGCTCTCCTATAAAGAAAAAATACTTCAGTGCAATGTTCTTTTCAGGTATCAGGTCTTGAAAATGCTTTGACAGATGCCCACATTTTAGCTGAGCCATTGGAATACCCGATTTCAATATCTTGAATGGACCATTCATGAAAATTTGCTTTGAATGAAAAGTGTTTTGATTTCCAGTAAGGCTCCCACTCAAACTCTGAGACATGTAGGATCAAATGTGGTTAAAATTATGCCCCTGAGCAATTATTGGAATGCTGCTTGTATGACTACGCCAAACAACACCATCCTTTGTAGCAAACATTTTTCACATTTGTTGTTAGAAAATTCTTTTTTATTGTTTTTTCCCCTTATTTAAAGCCTGGTTTTGGGGTTTTCTGAAATCCATTTTGCTGCAATTTATGAAAGACGTCGGTTTTGTTATAGCAACAAACAAGTCATGGTCACAAAATAGCTGGTCGGACCATAACAGCTCCTTTCACTAAAGCCTTTGAAAGACTTTGTGGATGCCCACTTTGCGGGCAGCCCCCTAGACAGTCTGTCTGCAATGGGAAGGCGAGGAGACAGAGTGTACAGTAATGCTTTCTCCTTGATCAGGTACATTATCCCTCATACTGTATCAGTTATGAGTCCGGTTGAGCTCTCTGATCCTCCTTATAATTAGGAATACAATGGAGCTTGAAGGTTGCCCATATTGGCAATCGCTACATTGCGTAGGCCTCAGCACCCAAAGCATCAACCACAGCAAACACGTTTTGGAATATTTGTTTATGAATCTGTTAATGAATAATTTAATATTAGTCACAATGTACCATTTTCCTTCAGTAAAGTATGGAAGTGGAGCATCTTCTGAATTTCAATCAATCGTGAGTGTGACTGGAATAAAAATGTTCCTTTCTGTACACACAAGGAACTGTCTGGTGTTTGTTGTTGGCTTGATTTATAGATACTTTGAGTAGAAAAACAAAGCCATAATTTCAGTCTTATGAGATGTGGAAGAAGTTAATCCCAGGTTTGGAAGTTGTTTCTCTGGTCAGGTGCGAGCTGGATGTCTCTGTGTGTCACTCATGTAGGTATTTCAGATCTGGAGCCCCGCCTGTCATCAACCCCCTACACACGCGCTTCCCACGAGACACTGTCATCCCTGGGTCATTTGCAGTCACCCTGACGTGGACACTGCCCAACCGGACCACCGGAGTTTTTAATGTCACCAGCCCCCTTCCTGGAGACTGGTTCCTGGCTGCCCATTTGCCAAAGGATGAGGGGAAAATTTCCGTCAAGGTCAGTTGCATCGATTACAGCCTAATTGTTCATTAACTGGTTGTCAGTTCTCTCCCATGCCCAGTTGTGCTGTGGACATTGAAAGGAACACTGGCCATCATGTCTGTTCTTGGCATCTGTCAACATATGAGCAGTTTGGGAAATTAGGCTTGTGATGGGAAGTTTTTTGTCTAGAAGACCTTAGTGTTTGATCTGAACCAGTAATACATCGAAATAACCTGCATGCTAAAAAGCACGGTAGTACCTTAACTAGCAGTGTGTTTTATAGTCCTATTTTGGCGTAGGACTCTTTTGTTTTAGCTCTTGAATAATTTATTGTAATAACTGAACATAACTGAACTGAATAATATTTTGGAACTTGTTTTGCAATTTTGCATTAGTTACGCGTAGAATAGACTGTTTTCTGCATTTAGCCACTATTATTAAAAGTACGAATAATCAATGTTGTATTATGTTGCACATGCACAGTTTTCAAGCTCCATTTATGCAATATACTGTATTAAGCGCTGTTTCTTTAAGTGCTCTATTTCTCAAGAACAAATCTAGAGCACTAATCCAGGTATTATTGTGCAGCTTCCATTAAAAGATGATGAACGTATTGCTCAGGCTTCCACTTAAACTGAAATGTTCTTAGAAAAATGGCTGATGCCACAGTAGCAGCAAGTGTTGTTAGCCTCCGAGTGTAGAATTAATTAACAAAGGAATAACCGTAATGTCTTACTTGAATGAAAACCACACAGCCTTATTAGGAGACATACAGAGCATTTTATTGCTCTGAACAGATGACTAAAACCTTTAGGTGTACATTTTGAGTACTTTGGGGAAGCTCACAGACAGACAGAGAACAAACAGCTAATTTCTTGGGGTCAAAATGCCTTCAGTGTGCTAATCCACTTTACAAGTTTCATCTTCGTTGGCATTCATAAAAATAGATAATTACATGGAAATAATAGATATCTCACTTTCAGTGGCTTATGATTATGGCAGTGAAGTGTAAATACGGGCCGAAGAGATAAATCCTAGGCTTAGCCCATGTTAATTGAAATTTAATACAGACACAAAATAAATATGTAAAGGACCCCATGCTGAACCATTGTAGTTTTTTCATCGGTTTCAAAAATGAATTAGCAGAAGATATTTATGATACGACGGGGAATTTGCGAGTGGCTCGCTGGTCGCAGTGCTGCCTTGCTGTTTGGGCATAGGTTCGACTGGCTCAGTCTGTGTGGAGTTTGCATGTTCTCTACACGTCTTTGTGGGTTTCCCACGTGGTCAAAAGAAAGGTGTTTTAGATCAGTTTGTCCTTCTAAATCTAAGTGTGCCTGTCTGCATGAGTGGCCAGTGATGGACCTGCGTCCTATTCAGTGTGTAACATTCCTAGCGTAGCACCCAGTGATTCTAGGTAAAGAGCTGAACCACCACGACCCTCATAAGGACAGTTTCGGTTTAAGAAAATGAGCAAGTGTCGCGTATGGCTATTTCTGAGCAATGACCAGTTCGCCTACTTCAGACATGAACAATTTACAGTAATACAGTGCTTCTCAAAACAAAAATAATTAGAATATGAGTATATCTGACACATAACTCCACAATGGTTCATTTAGTGAAACAAGTGTAATGGACCTGTGCACATTTAGTACTCTGTAGCCCTTGAATGAGAACAGCAGCTGTCTGCCTTATGCAGAGCTACTGTGCACATTGTGTGGCTGAAGACATCCAAGTGAACCTATTTAAGTAATTAATGTGATTTTATTTAATATCTAAAAGTCAAGTCTTGTCCAACTTATTTTTGATGCATTGGTCTCTCATGCATGTCTCCTGTGCAACAAAAGATCACAATTAAAGTTACAAAAACTCATTTAATTAATTCAACGTATTTATACAAAATCAGTATAATTTATCTATTGTCTTAGGCATACATTTTACTTGTAATTTTCTTTGGACAAAGGAAATAAAAAGAACTGTCTTGTCAGGTTCGTGTTACACAGATTTGTAAAGTAAAGCTATTCTCATTGGTCAAAGGATGGTACGTGATCTGTACACAGGCATAACATTCTCTGCATCTGAATTTTTTTTTTATTTTTTGATTTTTGCCTGAAGATAAAAAACATTTGAAAATGCATTTGCCACCAGAAAATGTTCCATCTTCATTCATGTGTATGGTATGGTAGCCTTTGTATCTAATTCATTGCCTGAAGCAAAAGCTTTGAACCAGAGTGTAATGTTATATGGGAAGCCCGATCCTCCTCAATGAAGAAAAACAAAAATATGACCTACTGAACTTTCCATAAATGTGTTATATCACACAGGGGACTCTGACAGTGGAACAAGCCATTTGACTTGTGATACCTGCCAAACTTATTCACACACTGGTTACCTTTTCCTGTTACAGGCCCCCTTCTTTACTCTATGGCCAGTCCTTTTCAATTTGTGAAGGATAACAAGACCTTCTAAAAGAGAGATCATTTTTTTGAGATTACAGGAGCACAATAATTCATCCATCCTGTGCTTGGAGACACTATCTGAATCATAGCTCTCGCTGCTGTCCCAGCAACAGCAGACATGCAGATAAAAATGCAGCTTGCAGGAAGGAAGATGACCTTTTCGGCATGGCGCTGAAGTGACAGTACCTGTGGATTAGAGTTGCCAGCTCTCCAAAGTAAAAATAATTGGAACAGACTTAACAGGACCCCCTAAAGAGCACATCTTTCATTTATTAATTGGTTTTGTTTAGAGCTTAGCTGCAGTATCAGACGCCACGCCAGCACTGAACAGCGGTGCACATGTTGCTGGGCTGCGCTTCCTTGTATTCCCAAAATGACTGTCACTTGTTCCTGAAGAGCCCCATTCAACTGTTTTTTCAGTGAAAAAGAAATGGATTTTAGTTTTTAGAACTGTTATCATTTCATATTTGTCCATACGTCTGTGTACATACAGCAGTGCCACTACAATTGGTGTGAGAAAAACTTTTCCAAATGTAAATTAGACTTAAATAATAGCACAGAGCCCAGATGGAGGGAGATATGACTGACATGTAGGATCATTCCAGTAATCACCATTGTTTCAGGCCTTATCGTACATCATCCTGTCCGGACACAGCCGTCTCTCGGCAGACTGAAAAGCAGGCTTATAGCACGGCATTGAAGACTTACAGTGAGACAGGCAGATGGCTGGTGCAGAACACGGGAATCACATTAAGATCCAAGTGTGTTGAAAAGTTGACTAGTTGGGCACCGTTGGCTTTTTCAAAGTTTGGTTTTTGTCTGACACGGAGACTTTTTAGATGGCATGCTGGGATATGAAGTGTCAGTTGGTGACAAGTTGTTTACCTTTTTATTTAATTTTAATTAGTCCAAACTGATGAGCCATCAAATTCACGTCTGCTTCTCACAGGCTGTCAACATTTCCGGTGCCGGAGAAGTGTTGACATTAAGGCGCTGAGAGGTGCCACTAATAGCTAAGAAATGGCTCCCTAGATCAGTACCTGCAGGGACTGGGCTGGACACAGTGCCGCAGCATATTTTATACAGTTGGTGCTCCTCTGTAAATCAGCTTTCAAGTTACTGCATGGTACAGTACTTTTAGAAAAGTGGAAGAGGAGTATTTCTGGGAAAGAGCCATAAGTTATTATGCTTGAGGTCAATAAGTGTGTTTTTATACAATCACTGCAAGTATAAGGATCACAGGCCAGAGGTGTTGACTCAATACTCTGTGTTCCAAATAGCAGAGATTTGTTTTATGACTTCAGTCATCCTGTGGGAGTCCTTTCCTCTTCAGAAGGAGTCCTCTGTAAACTGCTATGTTGTTAAACAAGGTTACTGGATCCACCTGCCATAAAGGAGGAGGTTTTGAGAGTCTTTAATGTGAAATGTGATCCTATGGGATTTTAGCTTGCACTGGACTTGATATGTGAAAAAGTATACTTTGTATTTGTCAAACTGTTTCCTTTTTTGACACATTTAGCACCCTAGCACCTTACCGTTTAACGCGTAAATTATGTAAATTTGATGCCCCCGGTTGGATGTCCTTAGTGTGAGGTGTCCTCTGCAACCACATTGCAGGATGAGGGGGTCACAAACTGCTGCAACACAGAGCACAGAAGCTTGAGAGTCTCATAAGAAGGCTATGGCAGACCTGCAAGAGGACATGCTTGTGTGTCCCAACACCAGCTGTGCCTTTAGCTTATGAACGCTGCTCTGCACAAACAACAGATGGGACGTCTCTCTCCAATTTCCTCCTTAATAGCAGCATGAATTGTACTCTCGCTCTCTCCCTATTATCCGCGACTCTTCAGCTGTACAGTGGATTTAGCCCATTTCTTGTTGGTTTCTAGCAAACACTTAATCCTGTTTGTGGGGCTTTTGTTCATTTTCATTCATGTTATCCAGCATGACTTCTCTAGCACCACTGTATGCAATGTCAATAAAGTTTGCATATAACTATATACTCTCCAAAATCTAGTGTAAATAATGGCTTTTGTAAGTATAATTAAAACATCTCTGACATAAACTGTTAGCCAACCATTTTAACAGCTGTCTTTATTGGGATGTAAAGTATCAACATGAGATGCATCAATATTATGGACAGTGTTATGTTTTTTTGCAATCGCATTTAAAGTTAATACAGTATACTGCCTCTTTAACAGTAATTCCCTAGGTATTGGAAAAAAAACTTTCTTTTTCTGTCTTAATTCAGTTTATTTCCATTTATTTGATTTATTTTGGTGATGTTAACATTTTCTGAATAAATTACATTCAACTCCTTACCCTATAGCTGCTTACCTCCTAATAAGTTTGAGCGTTTGTCACACTGACTCCAGGATCTACAGTGAGGATACTGGGATGTCATTCAAACTAGACATTAGTGCAGGAGGATGATAGTAAAAAGAGGGGAAAGCAATGATGACAGATGGAGATGAACTACCATAAAGCAGCATGACAGATGTGCAGGACAAGTACCTGGGCATCCTCCAGTTATATGGAAACTTGAGGCAGAAACTAGGAGGATACCAAAATCCAAATACCTTCCCTGCATGGAAAAAACAAGATCAGAGCAACCAACACATATGTACTACCAATCATTACATACCCAGTTGCCATAGTAAGTTGGCTAAGAGAAGAAATGGAAGATGCAGACATCAAAATGCAAAACTCCTTGCAATACATGGAGCCTTTCATCCAAAATCCACCACCTAAAGACATCAGGGGAAAGGGGCCTGGAAAATGTTATGTCTACTGTCCTGAATGAGATATACCCATGCAATGTCCTCCAAATAGGACCTGCTTGGGGATATTGATAGGAGAGAAGCAAAGGAGGTGCCATAGCCAAAATGTACTACAGACAGATAGCAGAGGTGGCCAACATGAGAAAATCCTACCAATGGCTGGAAAAGGCAAGACGGAAAGACAGAACAGACGTACTAATCATGGCAACACAAGAACAAGCCCTCAGCGGCAGGTCATTCGAAACAGAGGTACCGTGTCAGGCAAAACCCAAGTTGCAGATGGTACAAAGAAGCCCCTGAGACAATCGAGCACCTAGTAGCAGCTGCAAAATGCAGGCAGGGGCAGCATTACTGAGAGGCACAACCAAGTGGCAGGGGTCATATACCAGAACATTTGTAAGGAATATGGCTTGGACACTTAAAAATCTAAATGGAAGCCATTACAGAGAATGGTGAATAACAACAAATCTAAGATCCTGTGGGACTTCCACATCAAAAAAAAAATTAACATGCAATGGAAAACCAGCAAAACATAGTGGTAACAGATAAAGAGAGAAAAACAACAATGGTGATAAATGTGGTAATTCCACCAGATAGAAACATCAGGATGAAGGAATATGAGAAGCTGGAGAAAAACCAGGGACTTAGAGAGGGACTGGAGAGAATGTGTAAGGTAAAAACCAAGGTAGTCCCAGTCATGATAGGAGCCCTTAAGGGTTATAACTCCTGAGATGGAAGAGTCATGCCATCAGATCCCAGGAATTACAAGCTGCCTCAGTTCAGAAGAGCACAGTCCTAGGAAGAGTAAAAATGTTGTGCTGTACCATTAAATTCCCAGGCCTCTGGTAGGAACCCCAAGTCTGAGGAAAGATACCACCCACAGGGAAAAACTGGCTAAGAAAGGAATTATTATATAATTAGAACCCACAGACACACACACACACACACACACGGCATATTTCTGTTTGTGTACATATACATATGAGGATTCTGTGTAGTCAATTGGCATTCTGAAAATTGCACTTGTAGGCGCTGGTGACATGTGTCTTTATTATTTTACTGGATTGTTCTGTCAGAAAAGCCAATAAATCAAAGAGTCTTGCTGTAACTTGTGTAGCAATAACATGGCTCAGTAACCCTCACCAGGAAGCCTGGATGATTTTTTTGATCCTCTTGATAGAGCTGCAGGTAAGGTCAAACACTGTAGCAGAAGTCAATCCATGGCTGTGCGCGCATGTGTGTGTGTGTGTGTGTGTGTGTGTGTGTGTGCGTGTGTGTGTGTGTGTGAGTGCGACAAGCTGTTATCTATCTGCCTAATTACGCAGAGGAACATGGCCTGGATGCAGGACCCAGTGCTTTATCCCACTCCACCAATTTTCATACAGCATCCCAGATGTGATGCTCCATTGTGCTTGGCAGCTGGGCATAAAAAAATGAGAGCCCTTCTTGCCAGTGGAAGGACTGTGGCCACACTGGACGTTGATGGATCTCCTGGGGAGCGGGGGCACCTGCAGAGAGACATCAGGGGGAGGAGTGTGTGATGCCCACAGTGTAATGTCCCGGCCTGCGCCGTGACAGATAACAAGCTTCAGAGACATCCCTGGAGGAGTTGTGTACTGTCCCTTAATGAGAATTCACCCTCGCAAACGTATATATCCCATCTGTTCTTTAATTGCAATCTGGATTGTAAAATGTTGTGAAACGCTGCTGATTTACATGTGAATTGAGCTTTACAGATAGCTGTGCTTTCCAGCTTCTTGCTCCAGCTTGTGAGGTTTGGCGCAGATATGTTTAAAGTAATAAGAAAACTTTTTGGAATTTTAAAGTAATGTAATATCTCAATTAGCACTCTAGATGCATTCTTCAGAAATGGAACACTTAATGAAACAATAGAGTATATTGCATTAATGAAACTGCAACATTATACTAAATAAATTGGTTATACCTTTAATGATAACAAATAACCACAGTTTTTTTAAGGTAACAAGTGTGTATTTCCTAAAAATCAGTTTCAGAATATACCATCACAAAGAGATGAGCTTTAACTAACACGCATAAATATTACTGCTAATACTATATCACTACTTTCTTATTTACAGACCACTGAAATTTCAATCATTCTATTTGTACACATTTCAAAGAAAGTGGGAATCAAGCTGCAATAACACCACTCAGTACTTGGAAAGACTATGTGGAAAATAAAATGCTAAAATATATAAATAATGTTCAGAAAATATATTCTTTGGAAATAAACATTGGTTCTCAATTAAAAACAAAACATTATAAGCTTGTTTGTTTATTATAAGCTTGCTTATTATATGCTTGTTTGCCAAGCTCTATTCACAGTAGTGATTTGAGTGGCCACCTTTTTTAACCATGTGCTAAAAATGAGATGGGGTGGCACATTGGCACAGTGTGTCACGCTGCCATCTCACATTGTCTGGCTTGTTTGAGTGTGTTTGTGAATTTGGCTCACTCCGTATGGAGTTTGCATACTCTCCCTGTGGTTGTGTGGGCTTCTTCTGGATGCTCCTGTTTCCTCTCACAGTCTAAAAACATGGGTCTCAGCTTCACTGGTCACGCTTAAGTGTCCATAGTGTGCATGTGTGCGAGTGTGTGGCTACCCTGCGATGAACTCGCATCCCACCCAGGGTGAAGTGTCATAGCCTAACCTATTCTGGGATAGACCCTGGATGCTGAGACCCTAACCAGGATAAAGTGGTTAATGATGATGGATAGATGGATAAAAATCAGAAACTAAATGCTTGTTTGCACATCAGTGGGTGAACGGTGTGTGAGTAACACAGCAAAGGCATTACAAAGACATCACTGGTTTATTTAACGTTCTGTGACGACAAACCACTGAGTTTCGTGTTCTGACTGACGTGCTGTCAAAGGGAACTCAACCAAGATCATTTTTATCCATTTTCTCCTTTTTCTCCCTCTCTACTTAGGGCCTCTATGAAGAATGCCAGTACCTCTTCCAGCCGCAGCTCATCGTCCAAAAGCTTATTGGAATTTCTGTGCTGTATCCCGGATACTTCATCGATCAGATGATTCCTGTTCACAACAAATCAGTTCTTTACAAGTAAGCAAGTAATACCTTGGTTAGATTTCGGAAACAGTTGTAAGCGATACAAAAACAAAACCTTTGAACTTCTAATATTGATTCAGTTATTTGATTAGTTTAACGTTCTATTCATCTAGGATAGACTCTGGACCATTGTGACCTTGCCTTAGGATAAGCGGTCAGGATGGTGAGTGAGTATGAGTGTGTGAGTGAGTGTTAGGCGAAAAAGATCAGGCCATTGTCCAGCAGTTCCATTTTCACTCGACACTTTACTAAAAGGCTTTTGATGAGGAGGGGATAATTAAGATGCAGCAACCATTTGCAGTGATCTTTGGTGCACCAACTGCACCCTCTCCATTCCCCATTCCCAGCACATCCCATCTTCCCCTGTCTGCTGTTGTGGGTTTCAGCTCTCATTAATTTCACATATTAATGCTCCCTTCTCTTAATTAGTAAACAAAACCTTATTAAAGAGAGATAAGAGGGAAAAGACAGAGATACAGCATGAGAAAACATCAACACATCGTGCAAAAACCGATCATTTACAATAAACTGTACATTTCATGGAGGTTTATGAAACAGTTCTGAATCCCCAAGAATATTCACAAAATTAACACATTTTAAAACATAGTACATTGACCTTTGAAAACGAATAGTTTAGTTGAGTTAACCACGTGCATTAACAATCCTTGTAACATGGTATTATTTTGAATATCAGATTTAGCTGATACAAAAAAAAAAAAACACGGGTGGTCTTTGTTTCATCCTAATGTTCTGATGCTAACAGATTCCTTCAGGTCAAACTGACAAGATAACCTTTCTTCAGGAGTAGTTATTCTAACGTCATCTTGCACTGATACCCAAAGATCAATTAAATCAGTATTCAGGCCCAGGAGAAAATAACAGCAAAAATGGCAGTGTGGGCATATACTGCTTATAGTTATATTCTTCCATATCTACTGTTAAATCAGAATTTGCTCTTTCCACATCTTCCTACTTTCTGAACCTCAGCTTCAGTTTAAAGCAATTTCAAGGATGCAGTGCCAGTATTTCTCTTCCTTCCTTTCTCACATACTCAAACATAAATATGTTTTCTCAAACACTGGTAATGCAAGTCAAAACTGGTAAACCTCAGCACTATGGCTTGTAAGGTTTCTCATCTGAAATTTCATAGCTCACTCCCAGTTAAGTCAGTAAAGAAATAATAATTGGTTCACCTATAATTTTTAACATTGTGCACAGCAGCACTTAACGGATCACTGATTTATTACCTTAGGTATCCAAAAATAAACCTTCACCTGCCTAATGCAGCACGTCATGCTTCACTTTAATATCTCCAGTGATGACTATTCGGTGGCAGTCAGTTAATTAACGTTGGCATTTAAGTGAGGAAGCAGAACTGATTCGACTAAGTGGTTACTACGATCCACCGCAAAATGTGCAACTGGGAGGTGAGCAAGCATTTTGGTAAGCAGTGGGTAGGCACTGTTTGTAGGTTTGCATGAGAAAGTGAAGCACCGTCTGCAGGTTATTATTTGCCTGCTAAGATAAAAAGCCACTGCGTTCTACAAAGAAGATTAAAAACGTGTGAGAATGCAGTAGGAAAGAATGATTACAAAAAACGACGCTAACCTTCAGTCACCGGCGATCTTTACAACTAAGCGTACCCCCTGGCTGCATATTAAATGGTCTTTAACAGGTTACACCTGAGCAGAACCAAGGCTGAAAAGAGACAGAAATGCTATTGCTAACTCTCAGGGGACAATAAAGTGACTGGACAATGCAGATCCTGGTGACCTTGATGGGGAGTAGAAGGGTCTAAAATTTATAAGGAGTAGAAACATAGCATTATTTTTATATTTATTGTTTCTGGTGTTATACTGAGGTCAATTTTCAAATGAAAAGCTTGCCCTAATGGTTAAAAATATATAGAGTATATAATCATTTTTAGCTCTCTGTTTGCATGACGTGATCGGAAAACTGTGCATGAAGTTTGTGCAAAGTGCCTTTATGAGAGCTTTCATCTTCTAAGGTCCCTTAATAGAATTTTTTACTATGTGTTTTTACTAAGATCGCTGTTAAGATAATGATGAAGGTGGAAATTAAAAACAAAGGATTCTGGGCCTGAAAGTAAAAGCAGGGCTGTGCTTTAGTCGTTTTTTTAGCCCTGAAATCTTGCAGGCTTGCTAGTAATTGTTAGTGACTCGGTCTGTCAGTTTACCAATAAATGCACTTCTCATGTCTTGCAGACAGGCCCCTCTAGGTGCTCTTCTCAATAGTTAATTTAACGTGAAAAAGCTTCATTGATTAAAAACAACAATTTATTTGTCCTTCCTATTGAATATAGTTGCAGTGGTGTTTCTAGTAAGCAGGTAAAGCACTGTCTAAGGCTGTACTTAAGATAATTAATCCACCATAATCAGATCAATGAACACAGATTGGAAAAAATCCTGGATTAACTGATGCCTCTCCCACCCCCACCCCCCCAAATGCCCCTCTTTTTGCCTGCCAGAGTTTTCATTCCAAACTACATCTCCAGTGTGAAAGTGCAGCTTGTCGACTGTAACACAAAGAACAGGAGTGCAGATATCTGCCCAGTGTTGCTGAAGGTCAGAGCCCGAGCACCACCCCTGCACAACTCCACCTCGCGATCCTGCCGCGAGTCGAGCTCCTGTGAGCTGGAGACCCCACTACCCTCTTGGGAGCAGTGGTACTACATCCTGGTGGAGAGGTACCTGGGAAACGTCAATGTTTACTTCCGCATTGGAGTCCAGGTCAAAGGTCAGTCCTGTAAGAAACTCCTTTTTATAATCTGCAACTTTAACATCTTTGGCTTTTCCTTTAATGTGAATAGAAAAAGTGATAAATTCCTGCAGAATGTCGAGGCATAGGTGGTCCAGAGAATGACCAGGTTTGCAGTAGGAACAGGTGATTTTATTCCTTTTTTCTTGAGTTCAATTATACCAAAATACCACCATCCACAGGCCTCACCTAGAGATGTGTGAGCCCTGTTGTGGTCCTCCGGTCAAGAGATGAGCTGTGACCTTGGCTGCTCCTGACAAAAGGGTTTTTGGCATCTCTGGGCAAGAATCAATCCAGCAGCCCTTAGACTTAAAATTAAAAATACACGTACAGTATTTGCCAAAAAATGTTATTTCACACAAATATACATACAGATCAAGTAGAAGGGAAAATAACATTTGTATTTCTAAATTAATAATGTTTATATAGTAATTTATGACAACAGAGATGTGAATATTTTATACCTTTAATACAAATGTTATCATGTATCATATATACATCATATATTTGGATCTTAACTGAAAATGGACTGAAAACTAAAATTGTTTTCAAGACTCAAGTTTGTTAACAGAATAAATAGATCACTACTATTTACTATTTAGACTGACTGTTTAATAAAAAATGTGAACTACAAAGTTGCAACATTTCACAGATAGAGAGCGGCGATAGATCACACCATGTCTATATCACATATAAGACTACAGATCTTCTTCAGTTTTCTTATGCAACTGATAATTTATCATGAGCATAGTTAAGCAACTGATTCTTTTTTCCCAAGATTACAATGTATGTCTTCATTTTAGGAACAAAATTCCCAAATATGCCAAATATGGTGCTCCTATGTGACCCTGACTACAGTACCAAATCAGTCCGGTTGCCAGAACAAAACCTCTTGTTGCAAAATTAAATTCCTTGAGCTTGTTTGTTTTATTTATTAACTAATTACCAGGAGGCATCTGTTGAACAATTGCTCCAGACTAAATGCTTGTGGGAGTCCCATTCCATGGTCCCGTGCTTGTCTTTGAAGTTGTAACATGACATGACTTTCTGCCACAAACTCTTTGATGCAGAATTTTGTGAACATCAGGGGTTGGCTTATAACAGCAGGGGATACTCAAGATGCTGGGTTATGTTAATGCGGGCAAATGAAATCTCTTTGTTTAAATTTGCCCAACGGAGCAATTTTGAGGGGACAGCTGGGGGCACCCTGGCGTACAGCAGTCGGTCTCAAACATATTAGCTCCAAAGGCTGCCAGAGTGTTGTAGGTTCCCTGTCACGCAAGTGTTTGCAGAAATATTTAAACATGGTTCAAAACAGATTACAGCCAACAGCTAGATGATTTGATTAGGGATCCATTTATTCATTAGCAAGACTTTTTTTTCCCATTGTTTTAGGAGTGTAATTGTGATGCTTGATGATGGGATTTGAGGTCCCGTTGTGGTCCATGCTAAGAATTCGGTAAATTAAGTGAAATGCGTGAGAACTTTTAACCACCGTGGTGGCCCCAGATGATTTACTTGTACAGATGGAAGAGAAAATAAAAGCATGTTCACCACAGTACTTGTGGTGAATCTCTGTGACAGACTGAAGCATCAGGCTGCAGATGAGACTCCTGTCACCAAATGAAATTGCCGTTATTATTCTCCCGAGGTTACAAGCGACTGTTCAGGGCTTCTGATGAATTCTTCACTCTTCTGCATCTTTAGTCTAAATGATAAATACAGCATTTCAGCTGTGCAGAAGGTGTGAAATAGAGGGGAAATTCAATCACCAGTGGGCTGTTATTGCAGAGAAAAAGAGAAGAGTTTTCTCCATCACACAATCCCCTCTTTAATACGTTGATCACTGTTAGATTATGGTCGTGCAACAGTATATTTCTAAGGCAGAAAGTAATGTACAAGTGGAGCAGCTTTGGCATCTCCACACCCTGCAAACATTCATTTCCTTGGTGCTGTTGTGGATGGCTCTACTTGGAGTAAGAAATGGAGATGGGAAGAACTGGAAGTCTGGTCTGAGCTGAAAAGTTGCCTCATTGGTGAATTGTCTTGCAGAGTTGTGAGGCCTGAAGCTCAGCCCGTTATCTTCTTCTGCTTCTTTTAAATGCTGAAAACCATGGTGGACTACTCTATGCATTGGTTGCAGAACTGCAAGTGGGAATAAGCAATGAGGTCTTTAAGATTTTATTGCTTATCTCTGCTTTCCCTTGTATATTTATGCTTTGAAATACCAGTGAATACACCTTTACCGTGTTTTTGTCATGGGGCTTGTTTTTATTGTTGTTTTACTAAGGAACACTTTGGGAACATTCATTATGCGATCATCTTTCCACTATTTTGAGGGAGGACAAGAAATATTCAAAATTTGGTTCTCAGCTTACACATATATACTTCTAAAAATCTTAAGATACTAAGACAAAAAACTTAAAATGTGACATATTCATGTAGTAAATATGTACTGTATAGTCTGCAGTTTCTACAAAAAATTAAATTCACCATTCCACACCAGAATTGACTCACCACATTTCCTGCACAGCAGTCTCTTCACCAGTCCCTGCCGACCAGTAGAACTCATTACTGTTGGATGAGAGCACTCAAGGTCATATTAAATTTTTGAAACAGTTTGGAATAAAGATTTAATAGGTCAGAGCGTTTAACAAAATGTAGATCTTGATGAGAGGTCAATATAAGTACATATTGCATTTGCAGAAACAATCAGCCAGCAGAAGAAAATCTGTTCCTGGTGCTCTAAGCTCTGCTTCTGCTGGATTCTATTGTTGTATTGATATGTTTCAGGCTCAGTGTTTTCCATAGACAGGTGTTGGACTGGCTATCAGCTGATCCTATTTGTAATGATACCCAAATTCTCACTTTTCTGAAGGAGAAGTACTCTGAGAAGTAATCAGAAGGTCATCACAGTGTCAGAAGAATATAAGCATATGCCTACATAATGTCTTGCACTCCTGAAGAAGAATCACAAAAACATTGTTTTTTAAAAATTAATGATAGGATTCAGAATAAAGATCAGGGAACAGAAAGAAGAGAGAACTAATTTTGAGTTTAGTCAAGAGCTGTATTGTTAAACAAATGCGATGAAGAAAATATTTTTAGGAGAAAATGATTTAAAATCACTGTTTAACAATTAGTCATCTAATTCATTATGTGCGAAATTCAGACTGATAATGAATCCAGATTAAATATTACAGCAGCATGTCAAAGGATAACATGGTTATATAAGTGCTACTAGAAAGTTAAAGTGCAAACCTGAGGTTTGCGTTTAACAAAACATGAAAAATGCATTTGATTTGTAAGCAGTTAAAAAACACCAAAACTATTGATCCCTTAAAGATATTTGTTGACCAATTGCATCAAAGAGAAATGTTGAAAGAATAAATGAAATTTTGTTAATCTCAGACGAAAATCCCACTTGGTTGTGGCAGCGTGTAATATACAAAATACACACAGTGGTAAAAGTTAAATAAGCAGATAAATTAATAAAGCGTTGAAGAAACAGGCAAGCATATTATAAATGAGAGGGCAGGGTGAAGTGAGGTAGTGTGAGGTGCAGAATGATGAAGCGTTTAGTGAAGAAGATGAAGTGATTATGAACTCACCTCACCAGCAATGTGAAGACTCTTGGTAGATGACTACTAGTCTTATAATTGTAACATCTCATATGTACCTCGAGTCATGAACAGATATAAATGACTTATTAAGAAAGGCCTGGAAATGAATTATCAAGTTTTCTCATTTTCTTACTAATTCTAAAAGAGACAGTAAGAAGACTGAAATTGTATGTTTTTTCTTATATGCTATAGCCAGTTTCACCTGCTCCACACCATTCCCTGCCTCCTTACCCTTGTCACCCCATAGAAAACAAAACATGATTCTCTGTAGTTAAGCTCAGTTAGTCTCTGCTGACAGACTCTGGGGGTCCCTGCAGAACCTAGCAGAGACATTATAAAGGCGTGGGTGTGAATGCGTGTCTGTTGTTCCTTCAGTGCTAACATGATACGTGACCCTTTTTGACAATGCTTTCCTTTCAGTGTTTCCAAGTGGGACAGGTGTACGAATGGCTGTACCAAACGCTTTACTGGGTAACTTGTCACACATACCCTATGCTGTTAAACCCAGGAAGAGACACCTGCTGCCTTACAATGTATTTCCAATTACACCGAGCAAGCAGGCAATACCCATGTGAAGGCAGGAAGGCCTGGATTTGTGGCACACGTTCATTCTGCAGCTGGGAAAACACAAATAAAAAATGAGCCAAGAGCCACAGATCACTTTGTTGTACATTAAAAACACATCAGTTCAGTTGTTGAGCATTATTTCCCCCTCTGCCTGTTTAAATCTGGTTAATATTAATACTACAGTAAGACAAAATGAAAAATGTCCTCCTGGCTAATGACTTCAATTGGAACTGTGGATGTACAAAAAATAGTTTTGGTGTGGTATCTAATTCCTTATCATATTAAAAGAGCAAGACCATACGGGGCTAAGGGGCTTTTTATAGCAGTTGGAGTTTAACTCTTGATATTAGCATTTCAAATTTGACATCTGACTTGCAAAGCACTTAAGATTTACAGTGTTGTTACAATAAGTGTTTTGTGCTGGACAATTTCACCGAAAAGCAACTTGCCCAGGGGTGACTCCAGGGTGAGTCATTCCAGTGTTTGAACCTCAGTTCTCACACTGCTGTTACTGTTCAGCTACAATTTCAGAGCTGGATTTAGTCCATGGTTGAACAGTACCTTCGTGCACAATAGTATTTCAGTGTGGGTCAAGAGTTGTTGCTACTTGGAATGTTCAAAACAGCATTTCAAACATATATATTGTTACTATGTAGACTAACCACACATAGCAAAGGTGCGGCATGTTATAACTGTCAGGAAATAAGACAACAGTTTTATTTTTTTTTTGGAAAGAGTAGAGTATATTTACTACAACATGAATCGCTGAGGTTATCACACCCAACTTCTGTAAAACTGTAATTTCTTAGGTACCAGCTACAACAGTCATGATGCTCAATAAACTACCTTATACAATACAGATAGTTTTTCACCAACCCCGATTAAACCTTATTTTGTTTTCAATTGTTAAACTGCAAAACCTCATTCAGTGACAAATGACTGCACGTCTCAGTGTGATGTTTTAGTGTTCCACTGTAGCTTTCAGAAATATTGCATTGCGGATTAAAGCAGTTAGGAAGAAAATGAAGCTATTAATACCAAAATCAAGCTGAGATGGGTCTAAATAATGTGCCATACAATAGTTTTCATACACGCCTGATTTTCTCCATCTCCTAATCAATAAGAAACTAATATTTGTAGAGGTTATACATGTGAAATACTGAGACCATTTTAAGTATTGTGTATAGCAGAGGATCGGTTCGTTTTTTCTCACTTGTTTTGTCACTTTAATAAACACCTGTGATACAGGTTATTGACCCAGAGTGGGTGCGACTTACCAACTGTAGAGGAAACACATTCATTCCTCGCCAAGCCACAAGGTATAAAATGACTTAAACGGATGTATAGTCTGTATCTTCTGGATCCCACCAGGAAATCAAACATACTTATTATTTATCACATCAAAATTTTTACATTTAGGACAGTATAGATTGAGAACCATTAAAATATTAAATGCAAAACAGTAAACACTTAATGAGAGGAGACCTAAAGCCAGAAGTCTGCTTATTTTGTAACAGCTTTGTGTGTTGTCGATAAATCTATGATCTTTTTTTTCAGTCAAGCTTCAGGAGGGGAGAAACCCCTGGGGTGATTGTAACCCTGTACATTTCACACTTCAGATTTTGCTCCAGAAAATGCACGCACATCCGCTCAGACTCGGGCCACCCTGAGTTAGAACTAACAGTGAAAATGCCTAATAAGGCACAAGCAGAATACATTAACTAAAATAGAAATTAAAGAAATGTATTCCAGTTCTGTCAGTAAAATGTTAATTCCTTATGTTACTGAATCCATGGCAGACAGCCGCCTGCGGTAAGTGTGACACAGCCTTGGTCCTCCTTTGGCTGATGAACAGTTTGTCCATGTCTGACAGTACAAATAACACAAATGCATAGTTTTTAGAGCGAAACCGTTTTATGTTTATATTTTTGGCACCGTAAGCAGGCCTTTGCAGTTCAGCAGAACAACAGGCTGTCTGGAGCAGGGAGTTAAAACACAGCATATAACCAGTCTTTGCATTGACAGTTTTATCACTGAGTCACGATCTTTTTCATTTGTGCTGTGCTCTGGTGTATGTGCTGCATTTGGGCTAAATAATATTTTATTTGGCTTATCTTTCACAGATGTGTTATCGTTGAATAATATACTTTTGATTGTGTCGTCATATTGTCTTGCATATGTTATTGTCTTTGTTTTTTTTCCATACATATTCTTTGTCGTGAAGCTGCGTAATTTTTTTTGTGTTGGTTAATGTATCAATTCTTACACCTCCATCTCTGTTAGTTAGGAGCTGTTTTGGGATATCAAACACAGTATCAATAGATTCACAAAGGTGTTTATAGATATTAAAGCTATGCAGTGGTAAAGACTCACTGTATGAAAAGAGCTGTTGTTCTTCACAGGGGTCCTCTTAGTGAGTCTAGTGGAGGTAGAAGTACCCAAGCTGTGCAAAAAGACAAGCTATTTTGGTGATTAGTTTCATTGTATTCATCTTATATGAACTGCATTAAAACTAATGAATAGAACTTAACGTGTAGGAGTAGCTAGTAGACAATATATGCTGTGGTCTTAGGTTCTAACAGAATTAATTCAATGAGATGTTGTTGACCACACTAACTGGTTACCTGTTTACCTGTTGATAATCTCATATATCTAAATTTGTGGACTGGAGTGCAGATACTGTATACCAGGCTCATATAGATGTACCAATATGGATGTGCTGTACTATCTCTATATCTATCTATTTGGGACACGGGTGCTTTTTACCCAAAGTGAGATTTTTGCAGAGTTCATTAAATTCCAAAGAAGTCTATGTACTATTCTGAAAATGTAAAATTCTGTCTCTGACAACGCTTGGAGACATGAGATTTGAGGTGTCGTAGCATATGTGGGGCAACACATAGTGACATCACGCACAGAGCACGTGTTGTATGTAACAGTGAGGGATTTCATTGCCACACACACACACACACACACACACACACACACACACATACACGTTCTCAATTCCACACGAATTCAAAAGTAACAAAGTTTCTTGATATACTGTATAATGTGTTATTACTCTGTGCACATCACTATGGCCAGGGTGGATATTGCTGTCAGGAGCCAGTAGCTGTAAAGTTTAGTGACATATTTTCTTCCCCCCCAGCTTTCCACTTGACTTTAACCGACACAAGTGTCACTCTCTGTGATGTTCGCCTGTCCAATAGCACTAACAATACTTATGTACTAAATGCAACCAAATTTAAAGTTAAAACAGTTTGGTGATTATAAAATGTGTTATTACTTTCCACAGCTACACCTTTTTGCTCCAGTAACACAGGCAGTTCTACACTTCAGAATGAATTTCCAGTTTTGCTCTGACTGATTCTTAGTTATGAAGCTATAAGAACTCAGTGCCTGTGGTTGTTTTATATTAGTACTGTTCTTTGTATATTGTTCCAAACTAAATTACTGTGGAGACTGGGCTCTTTTCTAGCTAAACATATTTGCTTTCTTTACTTGTCATTTTACAGTTAGCTTTAATGTACAATAAACTTAAAATGCAACACAATTCCTGTAAGTGAGCCATTTTAAACAATTTGCCAAATAAATATTTATTTGTACAACAGGTGTTTTTATTAACATTACTCAGAGTCTCAAAAAGTTTTACACCTTTGTCAATTTTAACTTACAAATTTAGGACAAGTGCAGTTTATTTTAAAATAAGTCTCAGTCTGTTTCCAGAAAGCTAGTTATTTAGGTATCAGATTTGCAAAGAGTAGGCTTTAGTAAGTCTTATATAAGAATATAATAGTATTGCATGTAGATTCCAACAGAATGTCAATGACAGCAGAAGACAGACCGCTGTTATGTGTAATTTATTAACAAATGTGTTCAGTATTATCTGATCTTTTCTTCCTGGTCCCTGCATTTCATAGTCCTAGGCCTCCTCTCTGATCAATATGTAGCTTTTGTTCACAAGTTCCACCTTTCAAAACATTTGAAAAGTACTGGTCTAGTGTGTCTGAGGTCTTTAATACGTCTAATAACTGTATATATAGTAGTCTGTTAGAGACATTAAAGGCTGCTGAATCTTGCTGAACACTACCAAGTCCTGCCACACAAATTCCTGTTCTATGAAAACCAATCTACTTCTCACGGGGTGCAAAAGATCGAATGATATCCTCCAACACACCACAGACACATGGCTAAGAGAACACACCACAACATGACCCTTGGCTCTACTTAGACGGCGTATCGCCAGACAGTGAGGAAAGCAGTGACACCCGGCAGAAAATAGAAGGACGTGTATATACAGACATAAACAGAAACTAAAGGAAACAGCCCAGCCGCCAGCTTGCTTGTCTGAGGTTACGTGTGGTGTCACCGGCTTTAATATTTCAGGGCTCTACGTGGTGTGGTATGACATTTCAAGCAACATTTGGAGTTCACTTATCTTTCTGTGTACAGCTCTCTGCACTACTAGGCAACCATAATACCATTTTGCAAAAGTTCAGTAAATTTCCATTGTTCTGTACTCTTAATTTGGTTGTAGAATTAACTATGATAAATGCTTTTTTGTTAGGGTTTACTGTAGGCAGTATCAATCATTGGATTTCATTATGTGTGGCTCTGAACAGGAATAAAAGTGCCTTGTCAACTCACTTCACATATTTGTGTTACATTTACCTTTAGTTTGTAGAAATTGTCTTGTTGATTACATCTTTAATTGTCATTATTGCTCATTACTTAGACCCTCTGAGACTTGTCCCACTGACGTTCCCATACTCAGACTGAAGATGATGGATGGGGAATTAAAACAAAGTTCCAAGAAGACAAGGCATCATTTCTGGTCTTCTAGTGATTAAATTCATCGCTGCTAGTAAATGAAATCTTCAGGCAGCGATTTAAGTGCTTACAGATTTAAATCACACCAAGTACCTAATTTATAGCTGCCTAATTCCATTTTTAGATTTGAGTTTCTTTTTCTTCAAATACTAAACAGGTGGTACTTGACCTGGAACAGGGTTCTGGGGATGTTGTCATAAGCTGACTTCACTGTAAGTCAGCTTTTCTCCTTATGCTGTGTTAAATCAACCACAACGATATATAACCAATTATCATGTGTGCAGTGTTGTATAGTAAACGTGTTATATTTTTTCACTGATTTCACATTGTTCATGTTAAAATAGCTCTAATATTCGTTTGCAGTATATTACTAGCATTTTGTGCCATCTTTGGCCCTGAGGATGCATGGTGCAGGAATGTTGTATCATGCAGAAATGATTGTTTTGTGAAGTTGCTGCAAATACGATGGCTGCACAGTTTTGCTGGAAACAGTCCTTTCCACCTCATCCCAAAGACACTTGATAGGTTTGAGATTGTGGTTTAGGGACTGTGCAGGGCACTGAACCATTGAAAACTCCCTGTCTTGTTTCTGGAACCATTCAGTTATGATACGTGCGTTGTGACATGGTGCATTGTCATGCTGGAAGTGTCCACCCAAGTGTGGATAAACTGTAACCATAAAGGGGTGAACTTGGTCAGCAACGATATTTAGCTATGTAGGGCCATTCAGATGTTCTTCAGTGGATATCAGGGTCTCTAATGCGTGCTAGGAAATATTCTCCACACCATCACACTGCCGCCACCAGCCTGTACTGTTGATACCAAACAGTGTGACTGCAGCTAGATGCAAAAGGAACCTGGATTCATCCAACCAGGCAACTTTTTTACACTCCCCAATTGTCCAGTTTTGATTCTACTGTGCCCACTGGCGACACACTTTCATGTTTTTCCCCAGCCAACTTGGCACCTGTCATGGTTTGAAACAAAGTCCAAACAGGGTGCATTCTGAGATGACATTCTGTACACCACTGTTGAATTCAGATACAAATTGCATGGCTGTGGTTTGTCTGTTTGGTTGCACAATTCTCGCCATTCTCCTTTGACCTCTTTGATCCACAAGCTTTTTTTTGCCCACAGGACCTCAGATCCTCAGATGGCTTTTTGCAATATTCTTGGCAAACCCTTGAAAAGGATGTGCATAGTAAAGCCAAGAACGACAGCCAACTGTCATGCCATGTTCACAGCCACTGAGGTCATTCATTTTGCCCATTTAAACACTCAATTTGACACTAACTGATGCTACAGATGCTGATCTGCCTGATTTGTACCACACACTACAGTCACGTAATGCAAGACTCATTGGAATGTACAATTTGTATGAAAGGGAGGAGTGTACCTAATAAACTGCTAACTCAAGGTAGAAGAATAAGTGCAGTATTATATTTATAACTTCATGCTACACTACTGTTTTCCCTTCAGCTTCTAAGTATGTTTTCTTTTTCTTTTTAGCATCATCCGATGCTTACTTTTTTGCTTGCTATTCTTTTACAATAAATTTGAATCGAATCACAAGCAGTCAACCAGTAATATCAGGCAGCAGGTGGAATGGTTTTCAAAAGATGTTATAACCAAACATCAGGACTCTAAAATAATATTATAATGTAGGTTGGGGTTGTAATAAGTCACATATTTTGTTAAGTTGAGGGTTACCTGTACATATTTGATTTTTCCCAGCATACATTCATCCATTTTTAAAACCATTTATCCCAGTTAGGGTCTTGGTGACCATAGGTAGGGCAGTCTAAACCTCCCTTTCTATGACAGTAGTCTCTTGTTGCTAAACATTCTCAGGCCAAACAAAAAATATTATGTCTCCGGTGTGTCCT
This sequence comes from Arapaima gigas, assembly GCA_900497675.1. Taxonomy (NCBI): domain Eukaryota; kingdom Metazoa; phylum Chordata; class Actinopteri; order Osteoglossiformes; family Osteoglossidae; genus Arapaima; species Arapaima gigas. The sequence continues at coordinate 323,333 of UFQX01000439.1, forward strand.
GAGACTGCTCCAGGGCTTCCTTCCAGTGGGGAGTGCCCTGTAAATCTCCCATGAGACTACCCTGGGCCTATTCTAACTCTCAGTTTGGCATAGCAACATTTATACTTCAACAGCCTCCCTGAGCTAACTCTGTTTCTTAGTGGGAGCCCTGCCACCCTGTGGAGGAAGCTCATTTCAGCTGCTTGTACCTGTGATCTTGCTCTTTTGGTCACTACCCAAAGCTCATGACCACAGGTGTGGGTGGGGCTGCGGACTGAAAACTAAAACATAAGCAATTTCCAAGGACTCAACTCTTGCTTCACCACTACAGTATTATACATCTTTGGATAGCTGATCACTCTTGACATCCCTCTGCCCTCAGACGTGAAAATAACCCCAGGGTACTTAATCTCCACCTGGTGGTGCCGACCTTCATCCAAACTGCACCCAACTCAACTGTAAACTATTGTAGCACATACAGTATGCACAGTAAAAAAGTATCAGATTATTCCAACAAAGCCTCATTTTCTGCAAAATCTTTCACATTTATACAATCCCAGTCTGCAGTATTACTCTTCTGAAAATATGTTAATGTTGTATGTCTACAAGCCACAGTGAACTGTATGTCTGACTTTTGGAGGGAACTCATAGAAAAAGATCTCAATTGCAACTGTGTTTGTTTGAACAAAAGGAAAACTATTGCTTATTCACAGTAACAAAACTCTAAATAGTTGACTCTTAGGAGTGAAAACAAATTTACATTGTAAAAAATGTACATAAATATGTTAGGTATAGAATGGAAAGGGTTTATGTGACAATGTACAGTAGATAGCATACCAGACTTTTAAGTTTAATAAAAACAATACAATTTTTACTCTAGAAATGAAAACTTAACTTTCATTCTGACACATAAATAGACATAGATTGGAAGCACTGTAACTAAGTACTTTCTCAGAGTTCAAACTTTTGCTGCTCTGACTAGAGCTGCTCTTGGTGGACAGAAAAGTGTTATTGGTTCATTTGGAGATAATCGGGCTGCATTTTAGGCTTTGTAAGTTAATAGTAGCAGCTTGAAATATATTTTGTGTATTTGATAACTAGTTAATTGATGTTATTAGTGAGGTTATTTGCTCAAGTTGTAGAACTATATCTTTATGGATTGCAGCACTAGATGGGAAAGGTTAGAGCACCTGCTGGTTGACGTGACAACAGAGAATTGCAATAGTTTCCTGCAGTACTTCTAGAAGGTACACAGCTGCTCAGTTTCCAGGCAACATTTAATGAGATGAATTTTCTTGATTTAAAAATATTTCTGACATGGAAAGCACCTTTCTGTAGGCATCTTGATTTGTGTTTTGAAGAAAAGCTGAGTCTGCATCATGTTTAAAAATTGCTACCACAAATGCCTTTTTACAAAAAGGCATTCAATCCTTAATTTGAAATTCCTTTGCCTTAAGCCATCGTATCCATTCGACTTGATTTCACTTATGTAAGACATTATTTCAGTTTTAGACTTTACGGTTCATCATCTTATTTAGCAAATAGGCAAACATGCATGTTGTCCATTCAGTAGTGGTAAATAATGTCTCAGAGGCAGAGCCTCTACGGCGTAAAAAAAAACTGAACAGTGTCATCTTGAAGATGGGGGAATAGTAAAAGCTGTGCTTTGCTATTTCTTTAAACTGAACCAATAGATTTCTACCGAATTTCTTAAAATTGCCTTATATGAATTGGATTGGAAGTTGCGAGTACATTAGCATAATTGAAAAGTCTGACTGCTTGTTCTGTACACGCAGCAGAACTGGTCAAACTGTTTTCACCAGAGATGTGACCAGGCATGATGTGCCAGTGGTCAGCTTATAGGTTATATTAGGCAAAAAACAGGAAAACAGAAACAAACACTGTTAAAGAAGTACAAATAGGAAAAAAGGCCCTTGGCTCATATATGTCAAAGCAAAGAATGGACGGTCGTATTGGATGGTAAAATAACACAAAAAGTACAAAGAAATAACTTCAAAAGAAAAAAGCCGTTCCCTCGTCCCTCGTTTCGCACCACTTTTTTTAGGGGAGTCTTAATAGGGGTTAAATGGCCAGGAGGGTATCCTTTTTTGCAGACAGTTGGAATACAACATTATCTTTTTAACTCTCTCATCTGTGTATTACTGTAAAACTAGTTGCGATCAAGTTTATTTGTTTCTGGGAGCTTTGAATACTGAAACACCTGCACTTTGCAAACTCCTGTTGCAGTACACCCAGTTCATTCTACTGTCATCTGTCTTCATACTGTACGCTGTAATAAAACAGAATTATTAAGCTGGTACAGAGCAGCCTTCATTGAGTAGAAAATGATTTGACATAAAACTTTTATTTATTTACCTCATGAATACAGTATGTGAGCATACATAATGAGTACAGTACTTCAATATTTGTTACACTCAAAAATAAGCTGAAAAATACCATTTTGCTTGAGGAACAGTCATGCGGACATGAAAGCTGTGCATGACAGTAAACAGAGTAAAGTTCCTTGTGAGAGCTTGTGGGAGCACAGAGTTGAAAGAGCCAAGCGATTCTTCGTGTTGCTATAGTAATGACAGGAGATGCAGGAAAGCAACGATGGAAGAAGCAAGTGTTTGAAATGGCTTCCCCTTATTCATATAGTGTGCAGAGATCTATGGTGTTTAATCAGTGAACAAAGTCAAAGTTGGAGACTAAATTGTTCCTTTCGGGAGCCTATATGTAAGTTAAAAACAGGGTGCACGTACACGTTAGACAGCAAAACTGGAATATAAGTTGGTCAAAGTCAGTAAAATGAAGTTTTCATACAAAATACTTTGTACCAGAGAAATGTATTGCAGCTTTTACCCTCCCTTTAAAATCAAGGTGTTGATATTCATATTGAAACTGAATGATAAACTGATATTAGAATAATACAAATTTTAAAAAATATTGAACATTATTTTTACCAGCCTGAAAGGGGTTACAAAGTGAGCTATTAAAAGCAGATTGTGGTCTACTGCTCTATTACAATACACGTTTAAGTAAATCTGCATTTTATTTAATAGACTAGGGAGCTGGACTGGACAACAACAATATCAAGACCTTATCTTGTGTGAGGCTGAAATGTTAGAAATGTATTAAAAACTATAATAATTGGGTTTTTAAGCAACTATTTAGTCTTAAGGATATAATGTGAACTGTAGTAGCAGGTATAATTTTCTTTTTCATGGGCAGCACTGAGACTCCAATAGAAGCAGCTGAAGAACAGCTTATGGATGAGGAATCAGAGCAATGCATTTATGCAGTTTTTTTCCCCTCTTGCACTGAGCTTGCCAAATGATGACCGATGGCAACCTGCAAATAATATGTTCTGAAATGGAGGGGACAGGGTCTCTCTTTTTAGCCTGGGGATCAAAAGCTGCACAGTGACCCTCATTACAGCCAATCCAGCCGAGGTCTGTTTCCGTGTGATTTCATTTGTTGCAGTTATGGAGATAGTAAAAATATGTAGAATTTAGTCTGATTACAGATAACTTTTTATTCTTGACAGAATATCTGCACGTGTTAAAAATAATAATAAGCTGCAAATGTACCACTGACTATAATGCAACAATTTTTGGGATGAGATAAATAGACAGAAAGCATAATAAAGGTTCAGAATTGGCATTTTATGTTTTGCTAAGAAAACTGTAACACCAATAACACTATAGCCAATGGAGTTATCTGTCTATAAACTACATACACATACACAAGCATTATCAGTTTTATTGCTCTCGTCCACAAGAATCCACATTGGATGTCGCTTCCAAAGTGCCTCACAAAGCATGACATTTGGACTTGTGGTTGAAGATGTCAGCCTTCGCCATTTTCCCTTGCTAGGGATGGCACTGAAGATTCAGTGGCTGACTAGAGGAAAACAAACTCACACACAGTACAAACAATTTAGAGTAATCCTTTTATCAGACAAAAAAACTTGTCTTTGGACTGTGGGAGGATACTAGAGCAGCCAGAGCAAACCCACGCAGACACAGGGAGTACGTGCAGTTATTGGTCTAAAAATAAAAATTCTAATGTAGTCTCCTGCAGAGGATACACTTATATTCCTGTTAATTTTCAAACTAAATTCAGAGACCCTGCTCAGTATGTCACTGCATTTATTTTGATTTTATTTTGTTTTAAACAAAACAAAAATATTGGGTCAACAGTTCATGTAGCTGTTGAAGAAACTGACAAATTTAATTACCTTCAGGTAATTTACTAATTGAGCCCAACTTTTTATAATAATATAAAACATTTGTTCACTCAACTGAATACTGATTTTTATGTTTGGGAAACTATCTATATTGAGAATATTGTCAACAATGTAATTTCCTGTTTCAAATAATACATGATATAAAGTGATTTAAAAAAAATCTTTTAAACTATGTATAGTGGTGAGATGTATTTTACAAAATGTTTGCATGAAAACTACGCAAGCTCTTTAAACTCACTTTGTGACACTCTGTAAGTCACAGCAAAACTGCTGTTGAAAGTTAGCAGCTTATTTCATTCGGTTCCTAATATAATTTATTGTCAGATGTCTGCTGAGCACTACGATGTCTTTTTTCCTTTCTGGTATCCCTGATGTTTGCTCAGCCTGTTGACAACTTGCAGAGTCACCTGCAGAGATTCATACTGGAAAATTTGGTAGCTGATTATTTTTCTCTAAAATGTGCTTTGGTTAAATATTAACAACCTTGTGCTGGGATCCATGGAGGTGCAGCAAAACTTTCATCTCAAAAAACTAAATGCTAGAAACGCATTAAATATTTTCTGTCGTTCAATGCTTATTTTCAATGTGATATTTTAGTAAATCATTTCTAAGCATATTTGACAGGCACTAACCATTTGATTTACAAGCAAAACACATTAACAAATCTAACCAAAATGTAGTGTTCGTCACAAAGGTAAACATGAAGTCTATAAATGCTTGAACTTTCCAGTTCTTAAAGAACTGTCAAAGGCCACAATACAGTCATTTGAAGGACAAATTGACAGTTGAGAAAATGTCCAAATTGGATGTTCTCTGTCTGGGGAACAATTAATGAAGCTCTTAATTTAGCATTTAAGTGGGGTGTCAACAAAAAGTGAAAAATGACAAAGGAAAGAGGACTTCAATTGGCTAAGCTAATTTCTGAGTGCCATTTTTGCTGAAATCCTGAAATGAAACTTTTGTATTAGTGTAGCAAAAAAAGCTAGACAAGAAACTGGTGAAAAACATCACCATCCTTAAGAAAAATTCTAATTACTGTACAGTAATAAAATATGTGACTTGTAGAGTTGTTGACTCCTTATCAACACCTTTGACCAGACTAGAACCAATTAAAAGCACTGGAGAAATGCTTTATTTTTGCGGTTCAGGAAAATATCAGCGTTTAACTGCAACTGATAGAATGGGAAATAATAACAACAACAATGTAGATGATGGATGGATAGTGATGGATTGCAGTTCAGTGCAGATGCAAGTAAAATAGTGTGTGCATCATATCATGAAACACAAACAAAACATTCGCTGCAAAATATTCAGGTGTCTTTGAACCAGAAATAGTGGCTGGTGCCAAACACGCTATCATGAGTGTATCAAAAATAAAATCCCTGTCAGTGTATTTGCTCTTCACTATGTCACAAGTGTATAGAAAATGGTTCAACACTCAAAAACGCAGCATCCTCCAAATGGCAGCCCTGTGGTCAGGTGAAACAGGTCGACCTGTGCAAAGTAACAGATGAACTACATGTTGATTCACAACTGAATACCTCATCATAGATGGTCAAAAGTTTGCGATGGTCAGAGTTTTGCTACTCTAGGTCAGAAAACCCGAATTTGCAGTTGCTAAGGAACAAAAGGATTTGGAAGCATTGCCTGGTGTGCTGAATACCAGTTCCTTCTGTTTCTGGACTATTGTATTGTTAAAAACTGCACTTTACTGGTGGCAGTGAGTGATGGCATTTTGAGTGTAATTTATTTGAAATGAAGTGTGGAAGGAAACCAGAGCACATACAGCAAACCGATAAGAATACAAGAAAAACTGAACTCAGGTTTAAAACATAAGTAAATAAGTATGTAGTTTTCCAGTAGTATATCTGCTGTCACCCTGTACAATGTAGCTCTGTGCTATAATGAGACAGAAAAAAGCTGGGAAATGCATTGTTTTTCTGTTTGCACATCGGATGCATTATTTATACATGATGTTGTTAGCTTCAACAGATAAGCACTAAAGGATAGTCATCAAAGCTTTTGGGGTTTTATCTGTCATCAAGCCTGAATAATAAAAGCTGAGCTTAACAATGTTATCTTTCTTAGTGACTGTGTCTTCCTTGTAAGAAATCATGCTTTTTTTTTTTTTTTTACAAAACTGGCTTCAGTAGACAATTCAATGTGCCATCTAAGTATAACAGTCAAGAGTTCAGGAGCCCCTTAAAAGATTTTGGGCTTTTCAATTTGGTAGCAGTCAAACACAGCAAAGCAATATAGCTGCATAATATGTATCTTTTCCCGCGTGCAACATGAGAAAGTTGCGCTAAAACTGAATTACCTACTTTGCATTCCAAAAAACATTTGAGCATCTCCAGTAACAGGATTGGGAAATTATTTTGCTTTCTGAAAAATAGCTTTGTATGGAATGAGCATGCAGGCAGGCCTCTTCTGTCTCTAAGGAAGTGTGCTAAAAGTAATCTTCTAAAACCTTTTGAGGGTATGACTCCCCTGCATGCCACCTGTTGTCGTGGAGATAATGTGTGCCAGTGACACAGCGAAGGAACACAGCACACCACGTCTAGGCCCTGCATCATGTGTAAAATTTAGTTTACTAATAATGTGGGATGGCAGTCTCCAGCTTACTTAATATGCTACCTAAGTACATTTAATGTTCCCATTGATGATAATTTTGCTAAATAATAATTTTGTTGAAAAAATCAACAAACAAGGCATTGGGGGTGTTGATGTCAGTAAATGCACACACTTTCCCATTTGTGAACTGGTTTTTTTGTGAGTAAGTAGCTCTCCACAGACCTAAGTTGGCTCATTCTGAAACAGACTTTTTTACTGGTCATTACTGGTGTTATTGGGAAATGATATTCGCACAAATTCAGCACAGCGGATATGTTACATGTTACATGTTATATGTTGACAGGAATTGAAATACTAATGAGCAGCTGTGTAGCCTGCTTTGGGTAAGGGCATTTGCAAAGTAAAATGAATGAATGAATGAATGAATGAAAAAAACAGTGAAATCAAAGGTGTTCTGGATGGTTTCAGAAGCACTGTATTGTACAATTAGTTAATGTCTTATGTGAAGTAAAAAATAAGGGAAAATCATTTATTGAATTATTTAATTTAACAGCATCCTGTTCCTATATGTGTAAATCTCAGTCTCTTTCTGTCTGTTTGTTTGTTCTTTATGCATGGCTTTGTTTTCCAAGCCACAGACTTGAAATTTAGAACAAACGTACTTCTCACCCTAAGTGGTTTCTGCATAGTCAACTTCATTAAACTCCATTAACAAACACACACACACACACACACACACACACACACACACACACACGCGTGCGCGCGCATACTAAAGCCAGCTAATTTAAAAGTAATGAAGTTTGGTGATATACAATTTGTTATTCCTTTGTGCACGTCACTACGGTTGGCCTGCCATCCATATGTAGGACCACAGGACACAGTAGCTGTTGTATTTCAGCAAATGAAAATGTTAAATTCAATACGAAATGCAAGAAGTCACAGAGCATTACATACTTTACTGATGTACAGGTAATAAAGTTTGGCAAATATATATTTAGTTTTTTTCTCCTCTCCCCTTCGTAGTGACTAGCATGTGTGTTTGTTCAAACAGCACAACAAATTCTTATGTACTAAATACAAGCATTTTAAGGGTAAAACAGTTTGGTGATTATATAATCTATAATTGCTTTTTAACTTTCATCTGCTACACCTGTGTAACCCGAGCAGCACCAAATAACTCAACTAGTGTAGTATAACAGCTGTAACCATATGCGCTTCAGAACTTAAGCTAACAGTTTCTGGATATGTTGTGGCCAAAGCTGTTTGCTCATTAATAGCCTTTGGCACAGTATTATCTTCCCAATGTACAAAAGTTGCATGGAAGGAGAGATTGAGTGCTTTCTTTGTTCTCCATATTGTGCCTTGCATGGTAAACACAGAATGGTGGAGGCTCTCCTGCAGTAGCCTACACAGCGTTGCCATAGTGATGCAAAACTAATTATTCGCTCGCTATAGTGGTAACCGTCTAGGTCTGCCTGCAGCAATTCACTTGACCTCTGCTGGAGGTGCCCCTCGACAGCATGAAGAAAACCTCCGGTTCAGGGAAGCAGCTCTGCAACACATCCTCTTCTTTGTCACCTCAGTCGTGACTTGATCTTAGAGGAAGAGATTGTTAGGGGAGCTCTGGTAGAAGAGGAACTTCTCTGAAAAGTAACAGAAAAAAAGTGACGACTCAATTTAAGCTTTCCCACATTCTCGAACAATTACATTAAAATCGTCACATACTGTATATGATGTTCCTCAGTTAAACCAGGTGGGTCCTAAGTTATACCAGATGCATGTACCACTCTCTATATGTATATGTGCAGCAGTTCCTTGGTATTTGAATTTTCACTATAGTGGATCTAATAAAAATCAAAATAAATTAGATAATCTACAAATAAATACTGTACAGTGTACTGTAATAACATAATACTGTATGTGTTGCAGTGACACTGGGGGGCACTAACCTGTGAAATGTCCTGTACTGTATATACTGTACCATACATTATAAACATGCAAATTTATGGCAACATTTAATGTTTTCTAATTAGGTAATGTGATTTATCATGTTTTATCATGTTGAGGTCATGGATTAATTGTGATATAGGATTTTTTCTGATGGGCTGGGAGTGCATTTTTTTAACCATTTTATGGAATTTATGGAAGTCATGGAACACAGGCACTCGGTGTCCAAAAAATTTTGGTGTCTGACATGTGACAAATTAGACTAGGATACTAAGAAATTGCTGTATATGCATAATAAACGTATGTCCTTTAAGTGTTAGGCAATATTGAGGCTTAATTAACTTGAATGTTTAATCTATTTTACAGATACAAGTACAGTCTTGCTGATTCACTCACTCATTCACTTGCTGTCGAGGACCGCTTAACTTAAGGTGGGGTGGCAGTGGTGCGGCAGGCTAAGCAGGGTACATCCCCTACAGGACACCAGTCCAGTGTAGGACATATTCCTTCACAACTTACAGTGACCAGTCCACCTGAAACACGTGTCTTTGAAAAATGAGAAGAAACCAGAGAATGAGGAGAAAACCCAGAGAAACACAAGAACATGCAAACTCCACGTAGATTGATGAAACCTATTCCCATTTGCACGCTCCAGGCACTGTGAGCCACACACTCAGCCTGCTGCATTGCTGTGCCACCCACTACACTTGTATTTTTCTGCACATTAATTGCCTAGAAATGCTTCAAAATTTTATTTCACTGACTTCTGTCTTCAGTTTTTTAATAAAATTTATGAAAAGGGACAAATACAAAAATCCATGCAGAAACCATTGCATTCGTGCATCACTAACTGAACAACCACTAAAGGTGAATGGCGTAAAACTAATATCAGTTAATAAAACATATGCTTCTTTGTATATCTCTGACAGTTTGCCACATGAAAACCCAAACACACTGGCTGCCACCAAAGTATTGTGATATCTTAGTGATAATAGTCTGCTTTTTTCACACACTGTATTTAGATCAATATATTACCCACTGTGCCTCTCATTAGACATCGCAGAAAACACAGAATGGATTTTTATGTATTTCATGTGGGGGAGTTACCACAGGAATATGAAACAATAACATGGGGAAAAATGGATGGTAAACCAACATTGACTGCTTTACTCCTCCGAGTCCAGAGGGATGGATAGATGGATGATGAACCTCTTCCATAATTCATTGTGTAGGAGGCGTAAAGTCTCTTCTGAGTAAAGTAAAATGTAGCTTTACTTGGATTGCACTGCCCAAGGTCTTGGAAATCTCAGCAGGTTTACAGCAGTGGAGTTGTCAATGTATTCGGTATGTATGTTGTGTAGCTTTATTTATATGGGGAAATTGCAACATAGTATATATTGTTATATTATTAGTTCCAGTAGTACTTGAGTTCATAAAAATATACAGTCTGAATAAAAATTATTTACTGTTCAGACAAGCTGCATATAGTGGATATAAAAAATCCGTTTAAGAAAAAATATATTGAAAAAATTTTTAAATTATATATGAAGAGTGCTTTTGTCTAATCTTTGCATCTTCTTCATGTTTCTCATGGCTTTCCATCTACAAAGGCATGCTGTCCTTTGTGTGTGTGTGTGTGTGTGTGTGTGTGTGTGTGTGTGTGTGTGTGTGAGTGAGAGAGAGAGAGAGAGAGAAGAGAGAGCGAGAGAGAGAGAGAGGGAGAGAGACCAAATGCATGTAGGCTGTGATGACCTGGTGTCCCAACTGTTTTACAGAGGANGAGAGAGTGAGAGAGAGAGAGAGGGAGAGAGACCAAATGCATGTAGGCTGTGATGACCTGGTGTCCCAACTGTTTTACAGAGGAATCTGATCTACAGTATGATAAGGTTGGAGTAATATATTATATATACATATATATACAAGTTTTATATATATATATATATATATATATATATATATATATATATATATATATATATATAGTGATACCTCAATTAACATTGCCTCCTGCAGTCTTGTGTAACCATAGCACTCTTTTATCTTGGGCCTTTTACATCTTATCAGGTTAGCATACTTTTTTTAAAAAAACTTTTGATTGGAATTTTAAACTTATTATTCTTGCAATAGATTTTTTGTGCTTATTCACTATTATCAAAGGTTTAACTAATCTATTTTGCACTGTGTTGTTTATACACTGCATTAATGACCTCTTATAGCACTATTTTGTTAAGCTCTCCATTGTTCAAGAACCCATCTAGTGAGCTGATCCAAATTTTACTGTATCTGTGTTATTACACATTATTTGTCTACTTATCTATGATTTCCTCTCAAGGTTGAATCCACTGTGGATTTAAACTGTCTATAAACAGAAATCAAATGATCTATAGTATGGTTTTGGAACTTATTCATGAACTCAAAAAAAGCATATTCAAAATGTGTAATTTTTTTGTAATCCAAAGCCTCTGGATGGCAGCCGTGCATATATTTGCATCCGGAGGTGGTGGAGAAGTCAGCTTGTATCAGAGAGCTATCGAGACCTTGTTGTTGGAGTCAACCCTGGGTGAAAGATGTTTGTGCGCCTCTGCTGGAGCACACTGTGTTTGGCGAAGGGCCTGGATCACTACATGCAGGGCCATAGATCACTTTTAGCTGATAGTGCTTTTTAAATGAGTGTCTTTGCCAACTTGCAGCATCTGTCATCATCAGGGAGGAATAGTCTGTGCGCAGCAAAAACGCCGGCAAACAGGGCCTGCAGAGAAACAAATGCACCTCCCAGCAGACAGCAGTGCATGCTGAGGGAGGGAGTGGGCGTTCTAATGGCACAGCGCTGTAACACAACTTTGGAGAGGCTAGGTCACAAGTTTAAATATCTGCAAAACAGAGTGGTCCATATCTATAAAAAAAAAAAATACAGCAAAATATTCTTTACTAAAAAATGCGCCCCATGTGCTACTTTGATCCTCTCTGCAGAAGGATGAACATGCAGAAGAACCAGCAAGTAGTGAAAAATTATTTTCTTTCTACATGTCTCCTCAGACATGAAGGAGTTGAAAAAATATAAACAGTCAGCACCATAGTGTCTCAGTTAAGAAACGCGTAGGACCAAAATTACACATCTTGTACGTACATAGATATACTAATGTCAGAGTTTAGCTGTAGTTGTATAACAGCACTGGATTTAAGAGTTAGAATAGTTGGTCTAAAAGTTTTCAGTAATGCGATGCCTAAATGATACACTATTAATAACAGAGCCAGTGCCAGTGTTGATCAAAAAGCTCTAAAATTCAGGTGTTTTTTAATTACGTTCTGTTTTGTCGTAATAAAATTATCAGCATCACGGTTTGCTGAAGATTTCTCCACTGCATGTTTACGGAAGAATTGCTGTACCAAGTTGTAACATACAGTATGTGTAGCTGTTAGGCAGTACAACACGTTTGCCTTTCTTGACCTCAGTTGGCAGAATTTGTCTTCCACTTCACATGATCTTTAATGAACATCTTAGACTGAGTGCAGAGGTATATACTAACCTCTAGCTAAATTTGAGATTTTACATATAATAAATACTGGGGTTCAGGATCTGACAATATTTCCCCTGGTGCGGCGCAAGCGAACTAACATCAGTGAACATTCGCTAGATATAAAAAGTTCAGTCTCTGTTTGTGTGTTGGTTCTTTACGCGCAGCTTTGTTTTTTAACCCATGGACTTGAAACATGACAGAGTGGTACTTCTCACTCTTAGTGAGGTTTTTGCATAGTCAAGTTCATTAAAAACCAAAAAGACCACTTAGTACCTTGAAAATTTCTCCTTTGATGTTTGAAAAAAGGTTTGGAAAAATGTAGGCAGCTGCATCACACTCAGGACACAGTTACATCACACGCAAAGCGCACTTCAAGCTGACTGAATGGCAGGATCACGTAGGACGAAAAATGGGGCACTTTGGTGGCTAAATGCAAAAAGTTTAATGGTTATACAGTTTGGTCATGATTATTACTACTCTATACCAAACACAACATATGAATCACACACACACACACACACACACACACACACACACCTTTGTGTGTAACACCCGGTGCGTGTGTGTGTGTGTGTGTGTGTGTGTGTGTGTGTGTGTGTGTGTGTGTGTGCGCGTGCGAAAAAAGTTTAAAGGTAATAAAGTTTGGTGATACGTAATNCTTTGTGTGTAACACCCGGTGCGTGTGTGTGTGTGTGTGTGTGTGTGTGTGCGCGTGCGAAAAAAGTTTAAAGGTAATAAAGTTTGGTGATACGTAATTGTTGTTACTCTCTCTACATGACTACGGCCGGTGTGTGAGTCACTCTCTGTGGCATCTATGTGTTCGACCTTCTTAGGGAGTGTGTATGTACCTTGTGTACGAAATACAACCAGTTTTAGGTCCACCTTTCCAAAATACCCACAATGAGCTCCAAGCTGGAAAAGAATAGAACCAGTAGCTGTTATATGTGAGCAGGTATATAAACATCTGGCTGTTTTCTTTTTCCTTTTCTACACTGGAACAGAACGTAGTAAAGAACTGAATTGGCAAGAAGTAGGGGTGACAGGGGCCAGGAGTGTGCTGTCCATTGTCATCATCTTCCACTGCCATGATGCCAAGTGGTGTCAGGAGCCAATAACCGTAATATGTGCACAAATGAAAACAGTTTGTAGAATCTATGCAAAATGAAAAGTTAAATAGAAATTACACATGGCACACATAGTGTTTCAAGCATTAGTGACATAAAGGTAGCACGGTGATATATATTCCGCAATTGCTTTTTTCCTTTCCACCTTTTCACTGGATTATCACTGGCACACGTCACTATGCAGGATCTGCCTGTTGAAGAACATCAGTAACAGTTATATATTAAATGGAACCACTTTAAGGGCAGTACAGTTTAGTGATATATGAATATGTTATTACTTTTTACCTCTCCACCTTTCTGCTTTCTGACCTGAACGATGCTGGCTAACTCAGCTAGTTATGTCAATGAAAAGCTAACATTCTTCTTTAGATGTATTATGAAAGAAATATTTAAAAACTTACATTCCTTAATTGCAGATTCAGATTTACTGGCAAGGTCTTGCAGCAGAATCCATAATGGTATTTGGACAAAATGTGAATAATTATGGAGAAACTAAAAGCTTGATTTAATAAATCTCAGATGTATGGTGAAAGCTTCATGATTAGCATAGCAATAACAGCGGTGCGTTATTGATTTTTAAGGGACAGGCGCAGGTCTGTGTCAGGATCCCTGTCTGAAGCTGCCACTGCACAGCGCACATATAGAACCCATCACTCCCTCAGTCACAGCCCCATACTTTGCTAACAGTACATGCTCTTATATTATTTAATCACAGTTAATGACTCAGATATCCACGGTCAAGACTGTAGTCAACAGGCCTGTACTTGGAAATATGTTTTAAATGTGATAAATTAACAGTGGCAGTACATTAATACAAGGGTAAATGTAAAGTAAAGCACACTTCAGCAGGACCTTGGAGCAGGTTCTAATGTTTGAGGCAGTTGCAGCATATATGAGGTAGATCTAGTAAAGTTTTCAAATCCATTTCATTTTACCTTTCGTCATTGTGCCCCCATTATTATACTGTATGCCAATAATAATAATAATAATAATAATAATAATAATAATTTGTGTGTTAATTTTCAAAAAATCTGGCAGTTTACAACAATTTTTTTAATTTTAATGTATTATTGTTGTAACGCTGCAGTCAGAATGCAGACGCGTGCAGGCGTAAAGTGAAGAACTTTAACGTTTAATGTCAGGGAAAGTTCCAAAGTCGTAGTCGTAAAACAGGCGTGGGTCAAAACCAGGATAGCAGTCAGAAGTAACGCTCGGTATGCACATAGAGAATATGGCAATACTTTGCGGAGAAAAAAGGGAAACACAGGTGAATATATGCAGGTGCGGAAACGACGAACAGGTGCACGGGATAAGCAATCAGGAGGATCGGCGTCCGGAGCAGGGGGCGTGACAACAACAACAACAACAACAACAACAATATTTATTATTATTGTTATTATTATTACTATAGTGGTCTGGATCCTGCCCAGGAAGCACAGGGCATTAGGTTAGTCCTTCAGAGACGGATGAACACGTAGCTTGAAATTCTTAAATGTGTAATCATTATGAAAAACACTTATTTTAATATAATTATTTCCATGTCAATTGAATATCAATCCATATTTATATACTACAAGGCTAAAAATTTGTACAGACCCTTTTTGATTAATGGTTCTGATTATTTTAGCCATACCCATTACTAACAGGTGCATAAAATGAAACGCAGCCATGCAATTTCCTTAGACAAACATTTGCAGTGGAATGGGTTGTACTAAAGAGCTCGGTGACTTTCGATGTGGCTCTGACACAGGATGCCACCTTTCCAACAAATCATTTTGTCAAATTTCAGTCCTTCTACACCTGTCCCAGTCAACCATTATTTTTGTTACTGTGAAGTGAAAACATCTAGGAGCAACAACAGCTGCGCACGAGCACCTCCACAAACTCACAGAACAGGACCGCTGAGTGCTGACGTGTGTTGCGTATAAAAATCATCTGTCCTCGGTTGCAACTCCCACTACTGACTTCCAAACTGCCTCTGGAAGCAACGTCAGCACAAGAACTGTTGAACTCCGTGAACTGGGTTTCTATGGCCAAACAGCTGCACACAAGCCTAAGATCTCAATGCACAATGTCAAGTGTCAGCTGGAGTGGAGTACAGCACACTGCCATCGGACTCTGGAGCAGTGGAAATGTTTTCTCTGGAATGATGAAATTCAGTTCACCATCTGGCACTTTAATAGATGAATCTGGGTTCAGTGGAGGGCAGGAGACCCTACCTGCCTGCATGCATAATGCCAGTTGTAAACTTTGGCGGTGTAGGAATAATGGTCTGGGGCTGTTTTTCATGGGTTGTGCCCCTTAATTCTAGTGAAGGGAAATTTTAATGCCACAGCATACAATGAAATTCTAGAGAATTGTTTGCTTCCAACTTTGTGCCAACAGTTTGGGGAACGAGGGACCTTTTCTATTTCAGTGTCACAGTGTCCCTGTGCACAAAGCGAAGTCCATAAAGAAATGGTTAACTGAACCTGTTAACTGGCCTCCACAGAGCTCACACCTGAACCCCATCAAACACCTTTGGGATGAATTGAAATGCCGACTGTGAGCCAGACACCATTGCCCAACATCAGTGCCTGACCTCGCTGACGCTCTTGAGTCTGAATGGGAGCAAATTCCCGCATCCATATTCCAAAATTTAGTGGAAAGCTTTTCCAGAAGAGTCGAAGCCGCTATAGCAGCAAAGGGACAACCAACTCCATATTGATGTCCACGGTTTTGAAATGAAATGAAATGAAATGTTAAACGAGCACATATGGATTTGATGTTCGTGTCTGTGTACTTCTGTCCACGTAGTGTGTTTTCCATCCACCACTTTTCATCACAGTTAGGTGATTGCTGTTAAGGCCACAGTAAAGCAAAGCTAAGACCAAGAAAGTGTGGATGAGATAAAAGCTGATTGCAGAGTTTGAACTTTTCACATAATGGATGGGAGAATATGAACGCTGCCAGCACAATTAGAATAGGGCAAAGGAAAAAACAACCCTTTCCGTCTGCTTTCTGCAAACTGTCCAAAGCTTGAGCTTAATGCCGGCAGTTTGGCTAAAGCTGGGAGAGTGGGAGGTGAGGTGTAAAATGGATCCTTTATGTGAAAGGTTCTCTCTCACTACATTTTAGCATAGTCCAGCACTTCAGGCACCCTTCAAAACAGCTCCAGAAACTCTCTGCAGTGATTTGGTCTGACATCTTGACAGTCCCAAATGCAAAGCGAACATAATGAGAAATGGAAATTTTGCAATCTGCCTTTGAACTGCTTCCTGAAAAAAATGGTTTGCTAAGGATGCTCCATGTTGACAGAAGTTTGCATTGTGCTAGAGTTGCCTGTTTGTCTTTTTAAATACACTTGTCAGTGATGTTATGTGTGTCTATCTCTTATTGTCCTTCCAAAATCCTAACAGCACCCCCCCAATTTGCTTTCCTTTGTTTTCCAGATTGTTCCAAGTCTAGTGTTTCAAAGGGATCTTTAGCCAGCTCTGCCCTCAACATGCCCCAGTCCTTTGGCACAGCCATGGGATTCTCTTTGTCTGAGACGCTGCCAGCAGCCAGTGTGCCAAATTTGCTCCAGAACGCCTCAGAAAAGGCTCCAATCTTCATGTCAGAAAACAGCATCACTTACCTGGCTCCTACTACAGACACCAACAAGTGTTGGCCCATCCGTCCGACTCTACGCAATGAGCTGGACACCTTTTCCGTGCACTTCTACATTTTCTTTGGGCCCAACATCTCAGTCCCTCCAGACCGGGCTGCTGTGTTTGCCATCAACCTGATGCCCGTTCTTGACAGTGGAGGCGTCCTCAACATGGAACTCAAACTCAATGTGGTGAGTCCACCTGACAGGTGCTGGAAAGGAGTTACTTTATGTTTTTTGAATATTTGCTTTTATAAGTATGTTACCACTTTTGATTCTTATGCTCACTGTAAGAAAAATAGAAGATTAAATGATTTGAATCCTGTATTACATTTGTGTTGTAAAAAATTACTTTTTGTATAGTTTTTGAAGGAAAGTTGCTGCATGAAGGGGGTGGTACTCCAGGATATGCAGTAGCAGCACTTCTCCATTTTGCTCTTTGGAGTACCAGGACTTTTTCTTATTGGCATTTCTCATCAGCTTCAAGTGCCCTTTTCGGTTCCTGACCAAACACATTCCCAGACTAAACCACTTTCTGATATAACCGTTATTCACATTAACCGATCTAGCTGTATTTCATTACCCTGGATGCACTAAGTTATGCTGCCAGTCGGCACACTTGCTACTTTCCTACAATTTATTTAACATCCGTGGAACATTTAATAAACAAATACAGAATATTGTGAAAATCAATAATACCTCCTAATATCTTTCATTCACTGTAAAAATTCAAAATGTATTAATTATGAGTTTGCTGATACTGGCTGACATACACAACAACATCCCCATTAAGAGAGAATTGACGCTTATTTTTTTCTACTTCAAGCACTAAGGAAACATTTGTATGAGTCACAGTTTTTCTAAAAAGTGGTAGATACTTACGGTAGTTTTCCATTCCAACATCAGGTACACTTGATGCTGCGTTTTGGCAGAAAATATTCAGTGTAATACCTTAAGCCTTATTTTAAGAACAGTAACAAGAGCTGGATAAAATTGTAAAACCTTGTGAAAGTACCAGAGTATGTAGAGCACATGTCAGTAGGGATAATGTTCCTAAAATCATTTTCAAAAAGACATCTTTTCCTCCTGTGGTGTCTGTAAGATGAAGGAAAACTGAAATGTAAATAATTTATCCCCTATTCACTTTAACATGGAGCAAAATGGATCTAAAGTACCCACATTACATACAAAATACTTTTTTATGTCCTTAGAAATATAGCAGTCCAAGCTAGGTAAAGTATTCTTAATGACTGTTATGAACTTTAAGGGAACTTAGAAAATTAAGAAGAAGTGAGCTGCTCCTATACACAGTGCGTTGTAACAGAAAACCACTTCCACATACTGTCCGCAGTTACATCTACAGAATGTCTCAGTAGTCATCCTGAGCCTTAGAATGGCACAGACTTTTATTTTTAATCTTATTTTTAATCTTTTTTTGGCCGTCTCGAGCAGAATTTATAAGGCAACCTAGTGAACTGAAAGCAAGTAAAAATGTTTCTATTTGTCTTCCGTTAGAGACATTAGATCATTACTCTCAAAAGCTCCTGAAGTGTTTATTTAGATGTAGGCACTGTACCCAATGAAAACTCACCACAAAATACACTTTGTTTAATCCTCCTGTCATGGACAAGCTAATGAAAATTAAGAGCTTCATCACTTGGCCCACAGAAATGTTATGTGCTCAGTCAAAAGCTACCAAGGTCTGGCACACTTGGAAAAAAACAAGCATAATGCAGAGATAGCGGGGTTGTTATAAATCACAAGGCTCCTGTGCCAAAGCACGTCATGAGCTAAATGTTATATTTTTAAACAATCAAAATCAGATTCACAAATAAACTGTCTAATTAGTTCTGTAAACTACTTAAAAAAAGTAATAGAATTTGATTGCTTCATGGGTTTAAAACCTTTACATGCTATTTATTCTGCTTATACTGTACATATGTTTTTTCCAGTAATAATGGATCCATTTATTTTTTTGTAAAAATTATTATTACCAAATAGTTAAAGGAGGTCACCTTTGTTTGAACAGAATAGTGCTGTATCATATGCTCACTAGCCTCCTCGCTCTATCTGACCTCTCCGGCCTTTACTTGGATGTCCTTAGAGTCATACGTGCTCAAGGCCCAAGGCTTTTGTAACACAGCTAACCTAACAGTAAAAATTATAGTAGGCCGTAAGACTAGTTTCAACAAAATTAAAAGCCTGCCAGTCTGGCAAAAAAAGATATTGTGTGGGATGATCAAAAAAGGGCATTTTTAATCCTTCCCTATCAAACATTCTTGAAAGTGCAGGTTGTGGGAGCAGCATTTATACTCCGCACATTTGCACCATCCATCCCTCCACACATCAAACTTCCCATGCAGTGAAAATCAAAGTCAGGGGCAAAGGACTTAAAAGCACATTGGTGCTTTAATGGGAAAACCTTTGATTGCTGACCACTTAAACTTCACAAAAGACTGTTTTTCATTCGTCTCCTTTAAGACACACTAGAGAGTGTTAGTTACATTCTGAAAAAATGAGAGCGCCATCGTATAGACATTTATACATTGGACATTTTCTCGTCTTCTCATTAAACAGTTGAATAATAATCTACACTACTTAAACATATACGTTACATTCATGGTATTCATATAGTATTTGAGTACAATGTGATTTTTATTTAAAAATTTAAAATGCAATGAAGGAGCCAAAACGTTTGACCAACACTGATCTTAATTTTAAAAACCGGGGAGGGAAACATGATAAAACCTTTATGCATTTTGAAACAAGGTGGGTTGTAGGCTTCTCAAAGTGAGGGGCTGTGTGCCCCCCTGCCTTCCACATTTTATTCTCAGGTCAACATGTCGAGTTTAATCCTTCTCTAGTACATCTCATTTCCTGCTTTGAGTCAGACGTGACGTTCAAACTCCTTCTCCATCCCTGTGCCAGCTGTTTAAGTGTGGATTTGGCTCATTTACTCAATCAGTAGCTTGGAAATTAGCTGAGAATCGCTTGCTTTCCTCAAATGGTGTTGTGAGGGTAGTTGAAGGCACTCAAGTTTGAACAAAGTATAACCTACGAGTGTGTCACCTCTGTTGAGCAAATAATTTCCATCTGTCGTGATATGATACCATCTGGGCACTATTTCACCACGTGCCATTGTGATGGATGCTCGCTTCTCTGATGTGTTGCAGGTTTGCAAGCCAGTTCCATGATGGGTGTTTAATTCACACTGTTTGGGAGAAACACCTGGATTCCCCTCGCATTAAAGGGGTCTTTAGCTGACAAACATGGCCATGAAAAGAAACCTTTCAGCTGTCATACAGTAAAAATACAATTTCAGTGTTCTTGTTCCTGAGCTTCATAGTGGCTCAGCAAGTGGTGCTGGGTGCTGCTGCCTCACAGTGCCTAGGCTGGTCGGGCGTGAGTTTGAATCCGGCTCAGTCGCCGCGGGTTTTTTCTGGGTGCTCTGGTTTCCTCCCATGGTCCAAAGTCAGATGTTTCAGGTTGTTTGGTCACTCATAGTGTGTGTCTGTGAGTGTGAAGTGGGGTGTGTGTGTGGACATCCTATAATGGATTGGTGGCTTACTAGGGTCTGGAACGCTGCAACCCTCCTCAGTATAAGCAGATAATGGATGTATGTGCTCTTCCCTTGTACGATAAATTTGTAATTATTCCCAATTTTGAGGAGTTTCCCTCGTATTTTTTCTCCCTTATTTTTGTAGAAACTACCAAGGATCAATAACATGTGCTAAATATAGATACTATGCACCAGCACACTTGGAAACACATTCGCAAGGTCTTCATTTCGGGCCGCACGTGGCACGTTGTTCTGTATTTATGCGGCGCTCTTGTCCGGGGAAAGCGCTGCATGGGAGGAGGGCTAACCGTCTGGGTGGATGTCCGCCAGTCCCCTCATTCCTCTGTTCCTCTCCCTGGATAGGATCTGCCAGACATTAATTAATGGGAAGCGACAGCCATGAGAAGTCAACCTGCTCCAGCCTGAGAAAGGCAATTACCTGACACTAATGAGCCCGTATGAAAGAGCATAAATGGGGAGAGGAAGGCAGATGCTCAGTAACAGAGGCTCCCGAAATTGCTGCTCCAAACAGGTTAAATAAATGTCTTTTTTTCTGTCAAAACCGTGTGGCAATTATTGGCCAGTCACCCAATGTATTCAGAAAAGAAAAAAATGTAGATGCTGTCTCTATCGAGAACGAGATGATGGAGGAGAACATTGGGCGAAAGCCTCTGAAACCTCTTCCAGTTAATCTGTCCTTGTTTGTTCAGAGTACAGTAATACATTGGTTAGCACTCTTGAAGTGTTCTTGAGGAATGTGGTGCTTAAACAAACAGTGCTATAAGAGGTCATTAAGACAGCATATTTCTACGAATAAAACTTGAAAACTGCACATACGCAACATACCAGAAAACAAATCAATTATACTTTTAATAATAGCAAATAGACACAGAAAATAGTCTGTTTTATCGACAACAAGTACTGTATAGAATTCCAAAAAAATTGTCTTGAAATATTTCTGAAATTATTTGAAAATTTCATAAATGATCAGAAATAACTCAGATAGTTAAAATAACAGTGCTATGGTGGAATGGAACTACAGGATGTTGAGGATTGTATTTCTAATATAATATAATATATTATAATATAATATATAATATATATATAATATATAATATTATATAATAATATATTGTGATGATAGCTAATAATACTACTGAATATTACTGAATATTAGTGAAATCTTAATTTTACCTTTTCATTCAGTTAACTGTGGTGAAGTGCTATTTTTAGACCAGTGAAATAAAAAGATGTATAAAAAGGGGAGTGTCTACAGTGATTTGCAGTTTGAAAAAAAGCACAGACATACATTATCATGGTTTGAAAGTGAATGCTTTTGTGTTGGTCGGAAAAACATTTGATGGCTTTGAAGGACTGCATACTGAGAGGCAGCGGTTTGAGGCTCACAGGAGGATGCCGGATGGCTGCTGTGTGCTAGAAGCCTCCCTCCTGTGAAGGTGAGTAACCGAGGTCAGCAGGCTTTCCTCCAGAGATGAGGGTCTGTGCAGCTTTGGACAGTCTAGAGGTCTAGCGTGTCACTGCCAATTCATTTAGACTTAAGTGTTTCGGAGCCTGAAGGCCTCTTAGTCCCTAGATAATTATATCTTTCAAGACTCGGAATAAGAGAATTATTTAAGATGCATCGTTTGCAGACACTAGATATGAAAAGCACTTCACTGTTGATATACTGAAATAAAACACCTCTTAAAGGGCTCATATGGACCAATTTTAAAAGTCGTTTTTTGGTTTTGACAGCTTTTCAAAGAATTTGTTATATGTTTTATTTCTAAGACACGCTATAAAATGTGCTTGCTTGTTAAATCGCTTTATGGTTCTGCTTGTTAAAACTATCCGTCGCTTTTCAACCATATATAATCATAGCAGTAGAAACTATTTCATAGAGAATTATGATAAAGTGGAGGGATAATGGAAGTAAAAACAACTGCAGGAAGATTACTTTCTGAAATATTGTATACGTTCTAGAAATGGGAATTCTGTCACATAGATATAAATTCAAAGTGGATTTCGGTATATCAGAGTGGCACACATTTGGGTCTTCATTGATGTTGTCTGGTTATTATCTATCTGTCCCTCCACTAGGCTTCTCTCAAAACCAAACATTTTAGAGTAACACAATATTTCTGCATTCGTATTTTCTCCTTCCAGTTCAGCTGGCCCTACATACTTCTTCTAACATATTATACACTGAATTGAGTGGTTTACTTGATGTACTTTTTACAGTACATATTTATAGCACAAGAGTCAGTGATAAAGTATCCTCAAAATGTTTGACTACCAATATTTAAACATATTGCAGCTACTTGTTGTTTTTGTCCTTGTAATAGCAACTATTTTCCTGTAACAACAGCTTTATACGTGTTCCAGGGTTTTTACGGCAAACATATATAATATGTTTATTGAATGAAACATAATGCTGTCCTGTGCTGTATATTTTATTTTTTATGCGCAAAAATAATTTAAGCTATAATGAAACCCTAAAGGCGGGAAGACACCTTGGGAAAACAGTGCAGGGGGTATCTATGTGTCATGTCTCCCACTGATGCTTTCCTCTGTATGCTGGCTGGCGTAGAATTCGGGTTCGATAGTCTTAAATGCTTCGCGTTAATGCAGTTGTTTATGTGCTGCTGACACTGCTGTCTATCCCTCTCATCGCTCTACAGTTTGGAGGAGTCGAGATTCTCTGCTAATTTGAGAAATAATTGGAAACGTGTTGCCGTGTTCCCTGCCGGTTGCAATTCATTGTTGAAAACAGTTCTCCCAGATTAGCTTTCCTGTTGAAGCCAGCACAACACAGCTGCTGGGCGGAGTCCACATCTTTAAAACCGTTTACAGATGTACATGTTGACATCCCATGTCGCAGATGGGATATTATATTGCAGTCATGTGGCTGAACAAAGGTGAAGGCAGTTGCTACATACTGACCCAACGCTGGTAAACAGTGAAGTCACGATAGCTTGCATTATAATGGCTTCTGTGGCAACTTATATAAGACCATTAACGCAACTGAATTTGAGGATTCATATCACTGTAGTGTGTTGAAAAAATATCTGACAAGTACCTGGCAAAGTTGAAACAAAAACAGAGCACACGCAGAAAAAGGCAGGGAAGTAAACCACTGACACTGAGCAATCAGGTTCAGTACACAGTGAATTTGTATAAAAGTGTAAAAACCGTAAACGTGAAATATCGTCACCATCTGTGTCGCAATTTGTAAACGCATTCATTTCCCAACAAATATACAGTACACTCCCAATTTGTGTGGCAAATCTGTGCGTTTGCTAAAAATGTGTAAATGTCAGCATCAAATTCGTTGTTATTAGTAACAGAATAACTGAAGTGATGAAAAATCATTTTCCGCAGGGACCTCTATTTTACATGCAATACATTTAATGGCCCACTACCCCGTCCCAAGGGTAAAGCTGAAATGAACACATAGATGCATATGTGGTAGTACCTTGCTTAACACTGCCCTCTTTAGTGTTGTTTCATTATAGCGCCCGTTGTGTAACAGAATGATGCAAATGCGTATAGCGCACCGGACATTGCACGTCTCCTTTTTTTGGTATTATTATTGTAATAATTCTTATTCTCACGTGTTTTGATGCTTCTGCCATGCCCTTTGGTGCCTCCCCTGTCGAGGTGGGTTATTCTCTGTGCTCACCCACTGAAGTTGGTAACACACATTGCTGCACACAACTTATGGGCAAATGACCTCACATGTGTTCCTCTCGCACCCTCAATTGCATGAAATATTTTTGTTTAAAGTCAAAGGTTTCCGACAACAACACCTCATTTGTTTGTGTTTGTGGGTGTTTGTTATGTGTGAGTGGCTGTGTGTGTGTGTGTGTGTGTGTGTGTGTGTGTGCATCTTTCTAAAAAAATATAATGCAAAAAATGGCCCCGTTTACCAGAGTGTCCACTTACCTGAAGCACTTCCTGATGCTTAACCAGGGTGCTACTGTATTTCAAGTTTTATGATAATGAACAGGATCACCATTTGTGTAAACCTGTACATCTTTACATTCGGCTGAGATTTGGGAGTACATCATATTCCTCTTGCATACAATATAAAAATTAAATCAGAACTGAAAATAAATTTGAATTATAACATATAGTATGAGTAATTGTTAAGTTAGTCAGGTGAGCCCTGCGAGAAGTATGGTGGTTTTGATACAGAGGTCGGGAAACGTCTTCAAAGATTGAAATATGTAACCGGCCATTTTCCCAGGAAAGAGGAAAACCCTTTCCGTTCGGAGTTTTAGCTGCACCCTTTGCAGATAATAAGTGATACAGTAAGATTATGATCACAGAAAGCAGCAGACAATTAACCATCCTTACCTTTCATCCCTGCAATCCACTCTCCCAGCCAGTTGCTGTTCTCTCCTTTGACTTGTTCGCAAGGCATTTTGCCAGCGATTTTTCTATTCTTTGTGTCTTAATACTTCCAATATACCATATGTCCCCAATTCAGTTATGCACTGTGGCCTTAATAATGCATGTGGTGTGGTAAGCGGGTGATGAACATCTTCATTTTCGGGTGTGTCAGGACAGGCAGACAGAAAAGATAGGAGCTGTAATGCAGTTCTGCTTTTTTAAACTACAAAGGCCTGATCTTTTATTGATACGGGGGAGAAATGATCAAATATTAACCATTCTGTACCTGCGTGGCAGCCCTGTGTCATTGTTGTGCATTTGAAATCAGAAATTCACTTCCACCAGGTACTTATTTTTCACTGTATTATATTTCTTTTTTTACAGTCTTCAATGAAAGGAGAAAACATCACCGTGTTTGGCTGTTTGAACCACAGAATGCCCCTGTCACTGACGGACAATTCAACTGTTAAATGTGAATCTGGTAAGATATGTGTTTGAACATTCAGTGCTGCATAGGTAGACATTAATTTCCATTGTTACAGCGCTCCAGTTTCTAGCTTAATATCTCTACAGA
Source organism: Arapaima gigas (assembly GCA_900497675.1). Taxonomy (NCBI): domain Eukaryota; kingdom Metazoa; phylum Chordata; class Actinopteri; order Osteoglossiformes; family Osteoglossidae; genus Arapaima; species Arapaima gigas. The sequence goes on from UFQX01000439.1 coordinate 348,883, forward strand.
ACTGAAGAAAAACAGTCATGAATATTTAGGACCAAACGAAACATAAAAGCATTGCTGCACTCAGAAATCGTGGACAGCTAATCCCATCACCATGTTGCAAAAGCAACGTAAAAGACTGCAAAGTGCAGCAGCTCCTTTGGAGGTACCTAGAGGGACTAGGAAACAAAGTATAGCTATGTTATAACCTTAAGATTCTCATCAAAATATGTTGTGTGGCTGTAAAATCATTATGGAGTCACATTCTCAATTTCCTTACTATCTTAGCTAATTGTTACAAATTCAATACTATTAATGTTAATGCAGCTACTGCCACTTCTATTACTACAACTACAACAATGGAAGAGTGGAAGATGTTTCTGCTCCCCAGCATCTGGATGGTGCTACAGGATGTGGGTTCTTTTCCTTGCATAATTTTCCCTTCCACTTTATGTTTCAGGTTCTCACATTTGTTTCAGGTTGATGGGTGACTCTAAATTATCCATAGTGTGCGTTACGCTACTGTGGTGCATAGATCAGTACACTTTTGTGTATCTAGCACTGTAAAGCACTGTGGATTGAGAAGGTATCAGCTAAAATGCTACACGGTATTCAGTATAACTCACTTTGGAGAAAAGCAGCTGCTCAATGAATGTATGTAAATGTGCTACTACTGCTGTTGCTAATACTTAAGTTTGATGACTACAGTTGTTTACCTTCACACTGACTTTAATTTGAGAATGACTCTCTCTCTCTGTGTCTCACACACATACACACTGTCTTGCACACCCCTCCCCTTCTTTCCCTGCTATCACCACACCCACAGAGTCCATTGCTGGGTTCCTGCTGTCTGTGAATGCCACTTCCAACATCACCAAGCTGCGTATTCCCTATCCCCAGACGGGCACGTGGTACCTTAGTCTGCGCTCCCTGTGTGCCACCGAGCACGGGTAAGACAGTGCCCCTGAGCTCTGGTTCCTCACATCACAGCTGATGCCTGATGCCATCTGGCACCATGTAGACTCTCCCACATTCTGCAGCTACCATGGCTGCTAAGCTGGGAAGGTACCAGTCTTTCTTTGGTTGCGCTGTTGAAGTCGCGATGATTTTCAAACTACTGAATTAATGTTTGTATCTGGCTGTTGTCGAGGCAGTATTTCCCAGTGCACCGTGGGGAAAAAAAAAAATCACATTTTACACATTATGTTCCTATTTGGAACAGCTGGAAAGCAATGAATAAATGAATATAGAGTTTCCCTCACAAAGTCCACGTGTTTCTATGCCAGGAATGGTACTTCCCATTTTATGGAATATGTGACATATAATAAATAATAAATCAGCTTTCATATTTCATATTTTTCTACATCAACATGCAGCAACTATTTTCTAAATTTCATGTTGGTTCTGGAAGCTGTTATTCAGGATGTCAATTTATATGATCTTCAGGATTTGTAATGTGCTTAAAGCACTGCCTTCTTTATTTACTCAATGGGTAGAGGTATACAATGGCTTTTTTAATGTTTTATGTTGTTGCAATGTTAGGACTTAACAGTTTATTGTAGACGTGAAGAGGATTTGGATTAGCAGCTGGTGAGTTCTCTAAGAGTTTCTGTGAAAGAGTTTGCATTCATGAAAAGGTCCCACTCATCACCACACTGCTTTTGTGAACTTTCAGATTCGAAGCGTGCAACAACGTAACGGCAGAGGTGTACTTGCGATCGTATCTCACTCCGTGCATCAATGACTGCGGGACATACGGGCAGTGCAAACTCCTTCGCACCAACAACTACCTGTATGCAGCCTGCGAATGCAAAGCAGGTAAAACAAATCGATGTAATGCCTGAACTTGGGGAACCCGGGGGGTGTTAAAGTAAATCTGAAGTATTATGCTTTTACTGGAGCAGACAGCACATAGATTAAATAAACCCTTCACTTGCAGCTACAAGGTGGACCGGAGTGATTTTTTAAAATCTTTTATTTGGAAAAAAACAATTTTGTTGTCTCACGGCTACAGTCGGGAACTGAATCTACTGAAATGGTTTCACCGTCAATAGTGCAAACACTTTATTAAACTGACATGTTTTACACATCTGTCGTAATGTGATTTTAATTGCGCCAATATATAATAATCTCCGTGCAGTTATCAGATCTAAGGACTGGGTAGAACGCCAGTCGCAGATAACTGGCAGGGTACGGTAAATTATACAGTTAAAAATCTGCCCACACAGGCTATGCAGGAGACTCACCCAATCAAAGTCGCTTAATTAAGTCCAAATGTGATAATATCATCAAAAACACCATTTTTCAATTAGATCACATTATGTCACACTGGAGTGTCCTTTGGATACTTGTTGTGTTTTCATTAGCAGTGTACAAATGTGGCCTTTTCACAATTAGTTTCTGGCAACATCTGCTCTCCGTAGTTGCTTTCCAGCTGAAGACAAATCGGCGGATCAGATTTTCATACAGCGAACCCCTTTCCTTCTGGGCGGCATGAAGGAGCTAAATTGATCATCTGTTCTGACACCCAATTAATTGTCAGTGGTGGCTGGGTTCTGGGGGCGAGGCCCACGGGGATTCATTAGTCAAGTGTAATCAACTGTTTTTTAATAAAAGCGAAGTGGTGGGATATTACAATGATGAGCCACCTGTTCCCCGTCCTGCTTTAACAAACAGCAGACTGGCCGGACACAGTTTGTGCATATAAAGCTGTTTCATGCAAAACAGGGCTGAAGGATGCTCTTACATGCTTAGGAGGCATGGTGCTCAAAACAGCTTATACTGGGTGCAGCGGTTTAATGCAGTGTTAATATTTAGGTTTATGATAGTCAAAATTAAGTCCTAAGAGTGTTGGACCTGTTAGCTGCTCTTACTTCCTTGGATATTTGACAACTGTAATTAAGTGTGTAGAATTTTTGTTTCATGTTGACAGTCTTTATACTGGCAAGGTTATTTCAAACCTGTACCACTGTTGTTTAAGGAAATATTTGCTGATGTATAATTAGTTTTTATTCTTACGTTTCAGGTGTGTGACTAAGAGTGAAAAAGTGCTCATGCATATTTATGTTCATTCATTTAGCATGAATTTTTCTCCAAAACAAAGTGCGATTTATGGAAAATAAAATATTATTTCATCAACGGTCAAATACGGACAGGACATTCTCAAAGTACAGTCACCATTTGTACCCTCAAACAGAACAGCAGTCACTGCACCATAGTGTTCATTTTGAGTTTGATACCCTACTTGAATGCTGAGAGGGATTCAGCAGCTCTGAGGTACAGGTGGTGTTCTGTCTACCACACTGGAGCCAGAACCAAGAATCTCGGGGCTTTTGATTTTTGACCCTCTTTTATGTGAGAACATAAAGTAGTCAAAGGTGAAAGAGCGTAGCAGTCTGGTTGGGGTGTGATGAGCGATGATGTCCTGGTTTTATTGAGGAGCTGATGCATTAATGATCTTGGGTACCATAATCAGAGTGTAGAACTTGATACAGGCACCTGCAGGGAGGCAGTGGTGAGAGAAGAGGAGGAGACAATCATGGAGGTGTATTGGCAGGTCAAACACAATTTGTGCTGTATCAACTGGACATCAGCTATATTGTTTTTCAGTCTTTGATAATCGGCTCTTTGACTGTAGTTCTTCTGACTGCCAACCTTCTGGTTACATAGCAAGTTCCTTAACTGTCAACTGACCTGTCCGCATCTGCCTTTCTGCATCAGGCTGGAATGGCTGGGGGTGCACGGACAACTCGGAGGCCTACTCGTACGGTTTCCAGCTGCTTTCCACCCTCCTGCTGTGCCTCAGCAACCTGATGTTTGTTCCACCCGTGGCCATCGCTGTCCGCAGCCATTATCTGCTGGAGGCCTCTGTCTACATCTTCACTATGTTCTTCTCCACAGTGAGTCCCACTCCCACAAAATGGTCACACTTCTTCACCAGCACATTCAGCAAGTCTTCAATGGGGCAAATACGTATTTGCATGTAAAGATGCGTTTCTGAAGAAAATGCATCACCACTGTTATCACAATGTTTTTCAGCTGAATACATCTATAGTTGCCCAGTTTGTAGTCTGAAATATTTAATTTCTAAAGTGCTTTTAGTAACTTCTAGAAGTAATAGGAAGGCTGAAAAATAAATCGCTTTAGTATGTAATGCTGTCAGTGTTGAAAATCCCTTTATATTAGAAAATGAAAAGAAATTGAAGCTATTCATCCATAAGTTGACGGCCTCTTGGTTGTTGCGTTCTTTCGGGAGCAGCTCTAATCCCCTGTACACTTTTAATTTTGCCAAATATAAAATTTAGTTGCTTGAAAGAAAGCTTTACATAGTCCATAGCACATTCAGAACTGAGTAATGATAAAGCACAGTTTAAGTGGGTTTTACTCCATCAAAAGTGCATGAATTCATTTTTAAGAAAACTTCCAGTTCAGGACTACATAATTCTCTGGTGTGAAAGACTATTTGTTACTGAATTCTGCAAACCAAGAAACTTAGAAATTTATTGTTAAATATAGATACTCGCATTGGGTTTTTGCTTTTGCTGTATGGTTACAGTGTGTATAAAGCAATCATAAAAAGGGCCATTTCTGCAAGGGGTTGTATTATGTGTTATACTCAGTCAGCAGGTGTATTTTTTACTGCATAATTTTTTATCTGTTTTTGATATTTCATGACATTTATCTGTTTCTTTTTAGTTCTACCATGCCTGTGATCAGCCTGGGATCGTGGTCTTCTGCATCATGGAGTACGACGTGCTGCAGTTCTGTGATTTCCTGGGGTCCCTCATGTCCGTGTGGGTCACAGTGATTGCTATGGCCAGACTCAAGTCCATCATAAAACAGGTGCGTCATTTTTATCCACCTGGATTATGTTTAGTACATTTTTGTTTTTGTTGCTTAACTCATGGTTTAGTCCAAACTAAATAAAAATATTACTTTATATTACTGGATATTTGAATGGAAGAATTAGGGTCGTGTGCCTTGAAGATATGAAAACTGCAGTTTTTTGTATGATTTAAACACTGCACAACCTTCTGCCTGTGTATAATATCAATAAACAATGTAGAACTAGTTTGTTTGTAGTAAAATATATGAATTTCCAAACACTGATGTTCTGTGGTAATGTTACTAATTTTAAGTATGTTGTGTTTTTTTTTATTCAGTATCCAAAGTAAATATGTAGGAAATGAATACTAATTTATAAAAATACTTTTTGTTTTTTTAATGCTATAAAAGAAAATCTTGCATAATCAGTATAGCGAAAAAGACAAAAATGTTCATATTGTTACCTTTTTTGCATTTTGCATTTTTTTCAGTCTGTAATTTATTTAAAGGAATTCACACAAATTGTTGCTTATTTCATTCATCACAATAGCTCTATTAAAAGTACAGAAGAATGATATTACTACAAATTTATCATGGGAGGGTTGCCTGAGTGAAATGCCAGTTTTACCTCTAGCACCAAATAAAATGGGAATTTAATTGGTTTACGTTGTTCCTTGCATTTCTTGTCACATGGTTTTGTTGTGATGCCCTTAAGGACTGTGTAATGTGAAAAAACAACTTGTAAAATGGCAGAAGGAAGTTCATTTCTGGAGGCTGGCTAGGATATCCTGGTTGCCTAAACCGTTCCACAGGGGGCCAGAGTGCCAATTATGTTCTGCCGCACTGGACCTCCCAGTCACACCTGATGGATGAGGCGGCTCTAGCTGCAGGACTCAGGAAGACAGAGTGCCTGTGCAGCTAAGCTGCCCAAGAGCTCCTGGTGTTCTTAACATGGAAATGACTGATTTTCTCACCTTTTTCCATCCAGCTTGAACATTACAAATCAGCTGTTTTCCCCTGCTCTCTATGGCTATAAACACACATCCAGATTTTAGGTATGACCTCAGAGTCAGAACAGTACAACATGACTTGAACATCAACGTGGGGTTTTTGTTCTTCCCTTCACCTCACTTTACCCTTGAGCTGCTTGCCTTTGCCCACCAGTGTTCAAGTTTTGTCGAAACAAAAACCACCTACTAGTATGCCGATGCTGTACCCTCGAGTGTGGGATGACAAACAGGGGCCCCACGGGCCAGAAACTTAACTGGTGATCATTAACCTGAGCTTTGCCAGCTTGCAGCTGTCCCCTTCGCCACTATGTCCACGGTGGTCCGACCCATGTGAGTGAGGCAGCCCTTTCTGATCTCTTTTTCTCCAAACCAGGTGCTCTACTTGCTGGGAGCGATGCTGCTGTCCATGGCATTGCAGCTGGACAGACATGGCCTGTGGAACCTGCTAGGACCCAGCTTGTTTGCGCTGGGCATCATGGCTATTGCCTGGGTAAGCATGGCTTTGCATGGTGAACCACTGGAGGGGCTCTCACTGCCATCTTTAGGGATGATGCGTTAAACACTTGCATGTGTTCAAACCCTGGAGGGACCACTATTATATTTTAAGGAAATCGGCACACACTAAAAATTAGCTATACAAGCCCTTTTCACTAACAGCTCCATCCAGCTGAACTGATGACATTATTCTTGCCATAACCCTTCTGCACAAAGGATGTAAAATGACTTAACTAGCAGATCTTAATCTTAATCTTCCTTTGTGCACCTTTGTTTAAACAAGGCTGAACATGACAGGGCAGCAGTCTGCTGCCCATCGCCCATTAACATCTGCAGGCATTACGAGTTCCTCTGTCCTGTAGGTATTAGTCATGCCCTGTAGTTCCATTACCAGGCAGCTTGTTCCTTTACCAACTCTTTTCTGCGTTATAATGTGCTTCCTCAACTGAAAAGATAAAAATAATAGTCTGCCAGGCCAGACTTTGCCTGAGCTCTTCACACTGCAGTATGAATGGGGTCGAAAACACAAACTGTCCTTGTAAAGGGCTCAAAAGACAATAGACAATGCATAAATTAGGTTCACGGAGTTTCAAAGTTATTGTAAATCCAAAAGGAATTTATGGAAGTTATTCACCAAAAAAGAAAAAAAAATTGCTTAATGGATAAAGACACCTTATTCAGAAATGCACGTCATTCATTACAGTCAAAAATTTTTGCGAAAGCCGTGTATGTAAGTGTGTATTTATGCTTCTTCTCTGCTCATCTTTTAGATCTTTATCTCAAACAATAAAAGTTATGTATGGGTGGTACAAAAGAATGTTCCATTGCTTTAATTATTAATGAGCTAACTGGTTAATTGTCTTATAAAATATGGATTTTTCACCCAAAATTAGTGCTACAGATGACATATGCACCAGTGAAAAAGCAAGGACTGAAAGACACGAAACACACGGCTCTGAACACAAGGGGTTAAACCGCACGATTCATCCGCCCTCATCCGTGGTAACAAATGCAGGATCTGTGTTGTTTATGTGACAGATTCATCGATGCATCCTTTTTATTCGGCGCAAAATCTCTGTAATGCAGCCATCTGTATTAAAGTAAAATTTTATTTTCTTTTATTGTGAAAATTACAATTCATCAACTGTAGTAATCCAGACCAATGGTGCTGTTTGAGTACCATGCATTTCCTGTTAAGTCCCCTTTATGTCTGCTTGTCATGTTCCTGCCCGGCTTTGCATCTTGAATGTTCCCAGACATTCTCAAATTAGATCAGTCAAGCAGAAAGCAGAAATCTGTTTTTACACTGCCTCGGTTTAGTAGCGTAAAAGATAAAAGGAGGAGCTGCATCGAGGAAAAAAACCACACAAGTAGGAAAAAGTAACGTCTTTATTACAGCACAGCCTTCATTTAAATTACACATAAATTTAACATTTTTATTTTTTATGCCGAGACACCGTAATAAAAGGCTAATATTCCACATGTAAAATGTGGCACTTTGAAAATGTCTAGAACAAAAGCAAAGAAGATAACAATTCTGTACATTTCAGTTTGTAAACAAATTATTTTTGCTATGCAAAAATAAATTAGGCCCATGGGGAAACATTTAAATGCATTACAACATTGTTATTTAGTGATTCTACACAGGTGGGTAATCCTTACCAGAGCCATTCAGAGTAAGTACCTTGCTTGAGGATAGTATAACAGGAGATGAGATATGAACCTACCAATGGCAGCAGTGCTAACCACTACGCCACCTGCTGTTTGTAACTGGCATTCTCTCGAGATGTAGTTTAAGTGTCAATGAATTTGCAAAAGCGGACAAATAGTCTAACGTTTCACGTGCATCTCTCGAATCCCTTGCTGTAGACGGTGCGGACCATCAGGAGGAGGCGCTGCTACCCTCCTACCTGGAAGCGATGGGTCTTCTTTCTCTTCCCTGGCACCATGATCGCCACCTCCGCAGTGGCCCTCTATGCTTTCGTGGAGACGGAAGAGAACTATTTCTACATCCACAGCATCTGGCACATGCTGATCGCCGGTAGCGTGGGCTTCCTGCTGCCGCCCCGTGCCAAGCCTGATGGCAAGGCCACACCCATGAAGAGGAGGAAAGGGTGCGGCTACCAGCTTTGTGTCAATGAACATGAGGAGATGGGCTTGGTGGACCCTGCCATCATCTCAATAAACAGCATCTGTACAAGTTGATATCTTGGCTCCAAAGACAATTTACTGCCTTGTTTTATTTGGAATTATATGGAAAAAAAAGCCAGAAAACTTGAAACATGATGTACATAATAAGTTTTATTATTATTGCTACTTCTGTTATTACTGTTAGTATGATCTTTATTATCATGATGATTTGTGTCAGTACGGTCAGGCGTTTTGTACATACACTGTAAATTTTACGATGAGCTCAACACTGCTGCTAATTGACGGTGACTGTAAAATGGTGTAATTTATTTACTATTTTTGTTTTCCATGAGGGCCAAATGTCAAGTTGCATTTGGGTTACAGGAGGGAAAAAATGTCTTACAAGGGCATGGCTTTTTCTTTTTAATATATCTTTTGCACTGAGACACAACAATGTGATGATGTAAATTTTTATAAATATGTATAAATCTTTAATTGGATGTCATTATGTGTAACTAAGTGTCAGCTGTGTTTGTGGTATGTGGGGTTGTTTGCTGGATTGCACTGTCCAGAATTGGTGCTTTGGATATGTTGTGTACTGTATACAGCAGTGGGAACGCAAAGGCAGTTGCCTACAGTAAAGCAAAGGGAGGTGTTTCAAAGGTTTGTTTCGAAGATCACAAATGAAGAGCTCGATGTTCTGTTTCTTCTGAATGGGGTGGTCCTGTCTCAGACCAGCATCAGTGGATACACACAAAAAACAATAAATGTTTCCTTTTTATAGTTTTAAAGCAGTTCTTTTTTTTCCCCGTAAGTGACACACAAACACTGTTCAGCACACCTGGACAAGATGTTATGTTGCAATTGCAACTGCCAGTGAAAGCCTGCTGTCCAGGAGCCTGAAGACCTGCCACATGTGAGAGAATAAGCTGCCAATGCTGCACTTGGAGCAATGTGACACGTAATGAATAATTTCCCAACTGAATCTCGGCTTCAAACCTGAACCTTTCTGAACCGTACAAATGCCTTTCTGCTGATCTGCTGTACCGTGTTGACATTTGGTTCTGTTTTCTGTACTGATACATAGAAAGCTCCACATATATTGAATATCTCCACTGTCTGAGAAAAAGGAAGCACACATCTGCACCAAGTCTGCTGTCACACAATGGTGGGTGTGTAGAACATGCCCAGCTCAACATTTCATATCAATTTTGCAGCTAATAATAGCCAGCAGTAGTTTTGCGTGGGGTTTCTCACTTCGCCACTTTCCTCCCACGTACCAGACATGCTGTTGAACTGCAGCAGAACTGGCAGGTCTAAATTGTGCAAAGTGTAAGGATGTATGCGAGCAACTGTGTGCAGTCAGCTTCAATTTCTAATTCATAAAAAATACTGTCTTTTGGGGGTATACATTATATTCATGTAAAACCTAAATTGTTGGAAAGAAAATGAAACAGCTGAGAAATGCATAGTCTTATTCTGGATTCTTTCTGTGCGTTTATCTTCAAACACCAGGTTTTCTTCTGCTGGCATGGGTGATTTAACCATTAAAATTAGTATCAGATTTCTCTTAAACACGCCTGTAAATGCAGATACTTAATGCATTATTTGCAAAGTGTGCTGATGTAGTCCAAAAGTAAAAACAACAAATTCATTATATAATTTAAATATTGTTTGTGTGTTACATGGATCATATGAATTTTGTCAACTCTGCCTGCTTGGTGGTTTTTGAACAGCATTAAAAGCTGTTTTTTTGAACACAGGACCTTAAATTAAAGGGAGTATTCCGAGCGATCTTGCTAGTGCGATGTTGTGCATTTAGCGCAGTTTAGACAAAAGCACAGCTTTGTAGTTTGGACCGTTGAATTGAAAATACGTTTAGGATATTTCTTTTTTAGTTATTAAACTGGGTAGCTAACACTACAATTATTAATGATCATAATGAATTAATGCATGGAATTTTGAGCTGTGAACTAATCTGTGGGAACCTTAAATAATGGATTCAAGTTCAGATATCGGAAGCCAACTTGTTCAAACAGTCAAGTATTTCTTGAAAGATACTGTATACATGAAACATAAATGAAAATATAGAGAGACTGAGACGGTACTGAAAAGTCTCTGCATGGTTGTTAAACAAAAAGATGCCACAAAATCAGCATCAATGATTTGGTTCAGTCTTGGCATAAAGTAATTGCTAGATTGACTCACAGTTGCCAGAGCTAAAGCTAATGTTAGTATTACTGCTAGGAAAATGTAAATATTAAAGAAAATAACCTCAGTTACTTACATGGTTCTGGACCTTTCTTAGCATGAGATGAGTGAAGTGCCAGGCTAAATAAAATATATGATTATATCTTAAATTTTAATTTAATGTGTCCGGATTATGACAGCAAAGTTTATTTTTCCACGTGGACCTTGTCATTGCAAATTAAGTTGAGCACATACTGTATGTAAATAATAAATTGCATTTGTAAGGACTCTGCGCAATGACACAGCCAGCAAAAACAATTTCCAATTTGCTGTTCGCTGTTCACACGTATTCGTTCCGAAATGTGCTGAATTTACAGTCAGAAACTACTGTTTGACAGTAATTAAAATGTCATAAATCATTATCCTGTTTTGACATCTCTGCCTTCTCATGAAAATACATTGTCATTCAATAACAATAATATGCTCCTCAAAAAGATTGCATCAAAACTTTTTTACACGAATAGTTTAGCAATACTATATGCAGCACTTGTAAATTTAAATAATAACACGATTAAAAAAACAAATGATACATGAAAAGAGAGCGTCGATTAAATAATGATGTATACAGACTTAAAATTGGTTTGAAAATATATAATAAAAATCATCCGAATTTTTGTAATGCATTTCAACGGAGCAGCGCACATAACAACTCAATGTTGACATCACTAAGCAAGGGCAATATAATGCTTAAGTATGATGGGAATATTTTGAAAACAAAGGGACAATTTTTAGACAAAAAGCCTACAAAATCATGGAAGGCTATAAAACTGTAAGGGGGCAATGATCAAATATGAAATATTTCCCAATTAGGAAGGCCTAAGGCGAAGCCGCAGCTAGTAAACAGGTCTCACTGTTTCTCTGCTGTTCATTATAGAGATACTGCTTTATGAAGTGTGGAAAACAAATGGGAAGAGGATTTCATGTCTGTGGGGGGATATAGTCCAGAGTTCGGGGTCCAAGGAAACATTTAGTTAGACAAGGCCCTGGTAGTGGGTGCCAAACCATAATGAGCTCAAAGTTCAGTGAGGCCCTGCATTCCCCGTGGCTTGAGCTGCAAAGTGAAACAACAGGCCTGTTTTTCTCAATCTGCCTCACTGGGTTCTTTCAGTTTTACCAAATGTGGGATGACGGCTAGAGGTTCAAAGATCACAGTTCACAGGTCCTTTATTATATAAACTTACCACTTCGGAATAAGATCATTAGGAATACATTCAAATCCTAAGATACATCATCTGTTTGAGTTTTGAGTTACACGCAAGGATTTGAATTCAAGATGAGTTTAATTTAACATCTCTACTTGAAGTTATGAGGATTTTTTCACATTTACAAGGACCGAGTTTCAATTTTGAAATTGGAATTTTACGAGCTGCATGACACCGAAGCCACCACATAGTTTTCTGCACAGTTATAGTCTGGTTTGTGCTGTGTTAAGTTTTGCTTGTTGGATAATTTCACCTGTTATAATTTCATTAATCACAGTTTTTTGAAGTTGAATGAACTTGAATATCTAAAACTTCACTTAGTGGGAGAACTACCTGTATGCCAAAATTCAAGTCTGTAACTTGAAAAACAAATGAAAATACAAACAGATAGACAGACTGGACTTCAAAGTTATACAGGTTAAGGAAGGGAACCTGTCTTGTTATGTTTTGTTATGGTTAGTTATTGAATAACTGTATCCATTTAATTGGGTTTGGCTTAAGGACTGATAAAATATTTAATGGAGTTTACATTCGTGCTTATCCTGAGGAGGCTGGTGGCACACCGGAGCATACCCCAGAATCACTGGGCACTTCGAAACTGCCCATGGATGGGCTGCCATTCATTTTAATTTAAATATAAAAGTGGCAACGATTAGCAGTGCTGCCTCACAGTGGACCTATCTGGGTGAGTTTGTGTAGAGTTTGTGTGCTCTCGCTGTGTCTGCACGAGTTTCCTCCCACAGTCCAAAGACATGAGTTTCAGGTTAACTGGTCACATTAAATTGGCTATAGTGTGTGGCCACCCTGTGACAGACTGGCTTCCCATCGAGAGTGTATTTTCATAGCCCAGCACCCAGTAATTCCACTCTGACCAAGATAAAGCAGTTAATAATGATAAATGAGAAGATGGAAAATATTCAAGGGTATCGTTATATTTTTGCAAAACTGAGCCTCTCCATATTTTTTGTAATGACAATTTCTACTGATATGCTCCGGACCATAGGAACCCTGACAAGAGTAAGGCAGTTAAGGATAATGGCTTGGAAAGGAATTTCTGCTGACTAAAATAAAAATAACCAAAAAGAAGCGGACTGATGTGATACAGTCTGCATGGGGAAAACAGAAAAAAACCCTGACGGATTCTTTGCACCAAAACCTCTGAACTAAGATCCAAGTATCAAAAGAAATGGGGCACTGCAATCATACTTCATTTCTGTCTTAACCTACTGAGTAATTTATCTCTATATGTACCCTTAAACATAAAAAAGTTAGATAATATTGGATTTCTAAAATAAATGGTAATATATCTTAGTTTTTGTGATGGTAATACTCAAACACAATTTTGTGGCATGCACACACAGTAAATGGGCAAAAAATAGCACACAGCATGAAAAACCAAAAGATATCATCATCATATATCATAAAATCAGTATCTAAATTTTCAGTTTGTCATACAAAAAATGATCAAAGCGACTCCTCTTCAATGGAACATTCTATCCATCTTCAGTCTCGGAGTAGATTTGTTTTTAGATGAAGATATTTTAAAATGCCCAAGCTCACAAATGACGGCTGGCACCTGGGATGGAAAAGAAGCAAAAAAGAAGATATATGGGGAATAAGTTCTGTGAACAAATAAGTCATGACAATGTGAGTGACATTTCGGTACTTGCACTGAAGCTACAGCACTCAATTTCAGCTTGCTTCTCCTTCATCCTTTGCACCTTGAAGTGTTCCCAGTCCTACGGGCACACAGTAGGGAATTTACATTCAATTACGTCCTGCATGCCACCAAATCTCCCAGTAAATGTCAAAAAGTAAATAAAGGAATTCTTTCTCTTCCACCCGTGTCCTTGAAGTTAGAAATGTGCAGAAACCACTTTGAAAATCATATTGCTGATTATGCACATCAAGGTCAGGGTGCATAAAAACTCATTTCAACTTTGCCTTAAGGTTGCTGTTACGGAGCTGCAGAGCCTTTTCAAGTTGATGCCGCTGAATCTGTCCACAATGACCATCCCCTCGTGGTTGAAGTCAGTGACATAATTATCATAGCCTTACACATTTAAGGAATTTCACACCATAAAAAAGTGTCTCAGGGGTTTTAATTTATCAAGAACCTTAAAGCAGGTATTTAAATCTTTGCAGGATGGAATATTTTGTCATAATGTCTTTGACTGCAAGACTGCTGAAATAGAAGGAATACTTGGCTGTAATGCAGTACAAGAAAATGCTTTAATTGATAACTGGTGACAGCTGAGCTGTAATGGCATTGTTCTGCTTTTGGAAACAGCAGATGAAATATTTGTAAAACACATGCAATATTTAAAGTGTTAAATACTTGTGTTTAAATATTTTTGCTTTTTTAACATTTGAAAATCCCATCTTAAAAATCAGTATTTAAAGCTATATTTTCCAAACAGCTGGTGTTTCTGAACACCATCTGCAGTTGAGTTGGCACCTAAGTTTAACAGTTTAGCAACAAAGTCCTGAAAGTTAATTTTACACATTTGATTTAAGACTTTTGTGTGACTGTGTTTAAAATCATTCTGTGAATATCTTCCATCATCTGCCTGTCTGTCAGTATTAGACTGTGTCTGTCTGTGCCCCCCTGTCTGTCTGTGTCTGTTTCCCCTCTCTGTCTGTATTAGACTGTGTGTCTGTCTGTGCCCCCCTGTCTGTCTGTGTCTGTTTCCCCTCTCTGTCTGTATTAGACTGTGTGTCTGCCTGTGCTCCCCTGTCTGTCTGTGTCTGTTTCCCCTGTCTGTATTAGACTGTGTGTCTGTCTGTGCCCCCTGTCTGTCTGTGTCTGTTTCCCCTCTGTCAGTATTACACTGTGTGTCTGTCTGTGCCCCCCTGTCTGTGTCTGTTTCCCCTCTGTCAGTATGACACTGTGTGTCTGTCTGTGCCCCCCTGTCTGTCTGTGTCTGTTTCCCCTCTCTGTCTGTATTAGACTGTGTGTCTGTCTGTGCCCCCCTGTCTGTCTGTGTCTGTTTCCCCTCTCTGTCTGTATTAGACTGTGTGTCTGTCTGTGCCCCCCGTCTGTCTGTGTCTGTTTCCCCTCTGTCAGTATTACACTGTGTGTCTGTCTGTGCCCCCCTGTCTGTGTCTGTTTCCCCTCTGTCAGTATGACACTGTGTGTCTGTCTGTGCCCCCCTGTCTGTGTCTGTTTCCCCTCTGTCAGTATTACACTGTGTGCCTGTCTGTGCCCCCCTGTCTGTGTCTGTTTCCCCTCTGTCAGTATGACACTGTGTGTCTGTCTGTGCCCCCGTCTGTGTCAGTATTAAACTGCGTGTGCCCGCCTCTGCGCCTGAAGGCCACTTCCGCCTGTCCACCTGCCGCGTGACTTAACACGCTGTGCACAGGTGAAAAAAGAAGTGAAACCCAATTCGAATGAAAACAAAACAAACTGCTGTTTTCATCACTAACTCAACTTAGCCGCAATTATTTATTGATATTTTATTAGAAAATGGCCCAGAGTGACTCAGTTCGATATGAGAAGCTGCGCAACGCCGAAGGGGAAAGTGGCGACGAGCAGGAAAACGAGCAGGAGGAAGAGGACCAGGTGACTGTTTATCTGTACTCGTAAGTAACGCAACGCAAAACTAAACTTTTATTATTATTATTATAATTTTTATTAAACAAGTACTCGATTCTACGTACTGGCTGCCGTTTGTTCTCGTAGCTGCGGCCAGATGAGACGACGGCTGCGTTCGGACCGCAAACCCCGAGAAACCCGCAGGCTGCCCTTTGTACCCGTGAACGGTGTCCTAAAAATCAGCAGACAAACACAGTCCGAACGTTTAAACATCGATTACAAACACACTGAAGCGGCTCTCTCTTTTGCAGGAGGTGATACTTCCGCAGTTAACATTTCATGGGATCAAAAAGGGACTGAGCTTTCGACGCGAGTTTATTTATTAAACACGATTCAGTATAAAAACTCGCGAATGTGAATTTCGTGCATTTCAACTTGAGTTTTTGCCTTTTTGTTGTGTTGCACAAGATGTTCTTCAGCCACAGATACAGCAGGTCCCGCTAAATAGGGACCACAAAGTTCAACGTATAGCGGGGCCCTATTTCTCATAAGAAATAATTCGAATAATGGAGTCTGTGTAAACTGGATTGGTTTTCCCCAATTTGACATAAAATCATTCTCAGTCAGTACCTCAAAATCATAAATGTTTAAAAGAAAATGCCAGTTTTATGTGTGTAAAAATATGATGTTGGTCTGTACAGCCAGTCAGTACTGCAGTAGCAGGAGGCAACAAACAGCCCTTATAACAGTGGGAGACACATGCAGGACTGCACTATAAAAATATAAAAACATGTTTTTTGCAACCTTTGATTCGAAGTTAAAATGCCTCCCTCGGTGGGTCTAGTGACATGTGGTACCTACAGGGTAAAAGAGACAGGGCAGCACATGGATGGGAGCAGCAGGGTCTCACATGGTAGGGAGCCTCTACTAGGTGTTCCTGACCACATCAGCTAGGAGGTTGGTCCAATCTGGACAGGTGAAGCAAGTCCCTTTGTATTCACCTTTTACCGACACTTTGAAAGTAGTTTTGTAACTTAGCATTCCTCTTAGATCGATGAACTCTTTGTGTTTTCGTTAAAGTCTTTAATATTAACTGAAGGCCGGCAGGGCACAACACACTTTTGATCTCAGCTTTAAGAATATTTCTTTAAGGCATCAAGCCTTGACACAAGAATTGGTATTCCAAGGGAGAGCTCATAAGTTTTTATTGATTCTAGAGAAAATTGTGCTGATTTATGCCAGGGACCTCTGTGCTAGATAAGCAAACATTTCATGTGTGGCAGATAAGTAAACATTTTGTATATGCAATGTTTTTATTCCAAAAATTCCTTTGAAGAGAAATTATTTAAAATATTGCATTTATACTGTAGATTTTTTGTTATAAAAAAGTCTTTGGAGACTGAGGGCTACAGGTAGTTGCTTCCTACAATTCCCAGCAGCTAAATAGAATAGAAACTCTTTCCCTTTTGATTCGTTTACCCGAGTAAAAATTAAAATGTATAAATGGGTGAAATTTTGCTGACTCTTTAAGTGCAAATACCACAGTGCAGGATTGTTGGTTAAATCTGTCAGACATTAATTGGGAGAAGACAGACAATAAAGTACATGCTGAAAAGCGAAATACAGTTGGTATGCAGAATCCAACAAAAATTGTTCACTGGGTGACAACAGCAGTTGTTATGTTTTTTTTTTTAGAAAAAGCCAGAGCTTTTTTTTTTCTTTTTAAATAGAAGTGCTTTCTTGCCCATTCGGACTGTCCTTTAGTTTTACTCTGAAGTGATATTTATAGAGGAGTTTGAAGGCTGAAGTGAAGTCACTTTGTTGAAGGCCCTCTGGTCCACTGCACAACCGCCAATGGAGAAGGGAACTGTGGCTTCGTGTCGCCATGGCAGCAGTGCTTCTCACCGTGGCCCTGGGCTTTGTCATCTGTGAGCAGTATGGGTGCCTCTCAACGGATATGAACCAGGAGCATCATTCACATCCGAGCGAGAGCAAGCAGGGTCTCGGACACCTTCAACATGACGGACAAGCTGCTGATAGTCACAGCAGCAAAGAAACAGAGGTCTACGATCACCATGGTGACCCAAGGCATCACTCGCATGAACACACAAGCTCACAGAATCACCACGGTGTTGTCATCACAGACGCCAGTAAGACTGAAGTTAAAAGATTTTCTGTAGCCCCTGAAATTGATTTTCAGTTTTATATAATGCTTTCTTGATGCACAATCATATTATTAGGGGTTTAATAATCTTTCTCACTAGTTTAATTACATTAATTCAAGATGTTTCTTTTAGCTGTCTGCTCTGAGGCTGGAAGAGAAATTCTTGAAGATGGAGGAAATGTGGTTGATGCTGGGATGGCTTCCCTGCTTTGTTTAGGAGTTGTGCATCCACACACTGCTGGTGTAGGTAAGAACTTTTGCAAGTTTTAGCCTCTGCTTTGAAATCCTATCTCCTTTTGGATATAATTCTAGGTAAATAAACCATAAACATGAAGCATACTGATTTCACAGCTTACCAGAATTTTAAATACTTTACAAATATCTGCATGTAGGTCAATCAGATAATGAAAATTACCTGAAATGAGGATGATAATTAAATAGCTGCAGTCATTAATTTGCCAATACGTGATGGGTTTTTTTTATTTAAAATAGTGACAGGAGGGATCTGAGGTTTACTTTTGAGATACTTTGTTTAAAGAATGAAACCTCACCGTGCTACTTCAGTATTAGTATAAATCCCTTATGGAGACTTGTTACTTGTACCTAATAGGATAACTTACTCAAGCTCAAATGTGTTTCTGTCATAATGTTTAAGAAAAAATATAAAGCGATTTAGATTTTCTTTCACCAGTTAAATGCATAGTGTCTAAATATGTATGCCCATTAGTTCTGTAAAGCAGCAAGGACAGGGTCAATAAGTGCTGGTAAATTCCACTGTCCAGTGGAAAAATTGATTGCTGTTGCAAATGTTAAAACATCTATACAATAAAAAATATACAAGAATATTACATTCATAGTCGGTGGAAATGTAGGCTAATCAGTTGACTTTAAAACTACAAAAAATTAGCATTTTCATTACAGGTATCCCATAAGGTACAACTCTTTTTGAGTTTTTGCACATAAAAGTAAAATTATTTAATACCCTTTACAGGGTTACAATCAAAAATGACAATGATTATTCACTTTTAGGAATAACAGGGGAATTTTCTTAGTTATTAAATGAACAGACCCAGAATTCACTACTCTGGAATGCACTCACTTCCCATAATGTCCCACCTTCTTAAAGCAATACTTTCTCATTATGTCTCCATCTTACAAGATTTTTCCTGAAGACTGAATTTCCAGGAGGACATTACACACTAAATAGTGAGATTCCTGTATTATTGTGTGCCGTACTCAAGTTAAGCACAAGCTAAAATATGTATTGCTATGTTTTTTTTTCTTGCAAGGTGGAGTCTTTTCAGGAATCTTTTACAACAGTACAACCGGACTTTCAAGAGGAATTCGCCCCACCTGTAAAGGATCCTCATTAAGCACTTACAGTTTTCCAGCTACTCTGCAAGGAGTTGGAAAGATGCATTCAGAGTTTGGCAGCTCAAAATGGGAAAAACTTTTTGTTAAAGCTATAAAACTGGCCAAGGAAGGATTCCTTGCAGATGATGCTCTTGCATTGGCATTAAAATCCAATGAGTTAAGAATAGAGCAGTCAGAACTTCGTGACCTTTTTTATGACACAAATGGGAGTATGAAGACCTCAGGCTCCCAGGTCATCAATGAGAAGTTATCTGAGCTTCTACAGTGCATCAGTGTCAATAGGTCCCTTCTGCCAGAAATTCTTTCCATGAAATTAGCCTTGGACCTTCCCTTTGTGACACAAGACCACTTAAAAGAGAACATTCAGTGCTGTGGCATAGAAATTGGTGATCCTTTCACAATCGAAGACCAACAGTTTACTGTTCTCCTTGCTGCTTCAAGCCTTCCTAGCACCATTTTGTCAGATATGCTGGAGAGAAGTAGAGCGCAGAGCAGTATTGACAACTACAGCAATCTACTCAACACGGCCAAGCTTGTATATAACAAGTCCTTGGAAAATCAAACCCTTGGAGGCCTTTCAGGATCCAATATGGTGGGTAGCCATATTGGGGTGCTGGACAATAGCGGTAATATTTTAATAATATCTACCTCACTTAACAGTTTGTTTGGATCAACACAGTTCTTGCCTTCCTCTGGGGTAATCTTAAGTGACTTTGTTCTGTATCCTGCTGTTGATCTGTCCCAGTGGAGTTGTCCTTCCATAATAAAGGTCAGGCATCCCAAAAATGACGATGAGGATGATGGAGAAGATGTGTTCGGTGTCGGGGTGACTGGTGGCTTTTCTGCTCCTTTTATTGCTGCTCAAATTATCATCAACAAGCTGCATTTAGGAAGGTCTGTCTTGGAGGCAGTGAGTGGTCCGCTCCTCCATGTGGCGATGAAGAGCCCCCAGGTGTGGTGGGCCTGCACTTCTCTGGTGTCAAATGCAACTGATGTTTACAAACTGTTGTTGGAGGAACAAGGGCAGGTGCAGGCGATGGGTGAGTGTGCAGATGGAACAGTGGCTCTCGTTGTGGAGAAATGCGCAGGCCACGTGGGAGCCTATGGAGCACCTGCAGCCAAAGCTCACACTGATGGGTACTGAAGATAGGCAAACGGAAACATTTCAGGTTCTCCATCTGTGGTCCAATGAAAGGGCTCCTAAGAGAGTGGAAACGCCCCTTTCAAGTGGATTCTTGCATACTGTCTGTCATTTGACTATTTAGCCTGTGGTTATGCAGTCCAATAAAACCAATACGCACAGTGGAGAGGGTATCAGCTCAATGGTAGCTGCTAAACTTGAGTATGTATATGCTGATTCTGTGGTTTATTTAAATTTTTACCTTGCATTGATTTGGTAAGTATATTTTTGAGACATTTTATATTTAATTTTATGAGTTTATCTTCAGTACAAGTATGTTTGACTTTACTCAGCATTTTATTTTTCCTTTTAGCAAACTGCTTTCTACAAAAGACTTCTCAGTTTTTGAGAGAGGTTTTTATTTGATGGCTTTTAGTTGCTGGCAGCTATATATTTTGAGGCTTAATGTGTTTCAAATTTTTACAGATGATGAATTTTTTTTTTTTAAGGAGGTTATTTGTGGGGACCCTAGAAGTGTATCCCTCTACAGGTGTAGTCACTTGCTGGAAGTGCAAGTGAAAATGAAGTGCAGATGAAGTTTCTCTGTAAGTGTTGACCCAGTCCATGTTTTATAAAATTCTCTCCCTTTTACCTTACACTTACACTTGTGATGGTGATGATCTCTATAGTTCCCTCACAGTTCTGCAGGCCTACGTGTCAAAAACAAAAAACTGACTCACTCTTGCTCTGATACTCTTGGAATTTACTTCAGTGTTAAATGAGTTATTGTGAGAAACATTTAAAAACAAAAATATGGGAGTGAAAATTATGAAAAGAGTTAGGAGCCATAATCTTTACTATGTCTGATTTAGCGGACACCATTTAGCCGTTAGATATAGTACGTAACCCTGACACTCCACATGCGTTCAGCCATATATACCCCAGAGTAACGTAACGCACGTGGTGGGCTATTTAGAGTCACCAGTTCCTCCAAAACACATGGACTTGGACTGTGGGAGGAAATGTCCACTGGACACAGGGCTGAGACTCATCCTATCACAGAGCCTGGACATTGTGAGATGCTGGCACTCCTGGCCACTATGCCACCCTGACCATTATTATGTCTGGTAAAGTAACACACCCTGACAGCTGAATGTTGTGGCTTGCAGTCTGGAGCTTCATTAAATTTACCTTTACCCACAAATTACATGACAGACAAAAAATTTCCAGGCTTGAATATCCAGGTCCACAAAGACATCCTCTATTTTTCATCCACACTTAAATAGTCCTTCATGTTGTCTAGGCTTGTTCAGCAAAAGGAAGTTCAGGCTCCACTGCCTTAAGCCAGAGGAGGGTAATGGTCTCATTGGGAGTTTGCTGCAGTATGTTGCCACACTGAATACTTGAATAAATGAAAAAAAGAGCTAATAATAAAGACTGAGTAAAGCCTAAAATCCTCAATATTTCAAAAAAGGAACAGTGCTCTAGGTCTGCAAATTCTGTATTATAAGCCTTATAGTTGACACTTTCCTGTGTAATATAGCATTTCAGGTGTCTGGCTTTATTTACAACATTATAAATCATGATTTAATAATCTTTTTTTTTAAAAAAAAGACTATTTAAAAACAGTAACCCTGTTGTTTAGTATATACAAATGAAGTTAGAATGGTTAATAGATTAGACAAACTATGCAAAATAACTAGTGCCTATGTGCATAAAGACAGATATACAGTTTTGGTTTAAGATACTGGTTTACTGTGGCTGTGAAAATGAAAACTTGTGTTTTGTTAGTTGAATTTTCAGTGATATCAAGTTTTGCCTGTACTAGGGGTCTCAGACTGGCACATTTTTACCTGTATTTGTTGTGTTGTGTGAAATCTATGAATTGGTTGCCTGTATGTTCCTTGAAGCACAAAGAGGTATTTTCAGTTTGTAAATGGTTTTTCCAAATTTTCTGTAGCGTTGTGTCCTATAGCATTGTGTTAATTGTATATCTGTGAATCTCTCGACTTACATTTCCTAGTGTCCTGCATCCTCTGTTCCTTTTCAGTTTGAATATTTCTGGCCTAGCACTCTAGGAGGGTGTAATCTGTTCAGGTTTTGTTTCAACAAATTCAGTGTGTGGTCAAATGCACCCTCTTATCCACCCAGTGGAAAAGTGTAACTGAAAACAGCCAAGAATGGAATGGTGACAACGGAAAAATGATTGTTCAGCCCCATGAAGCTACTGTTGTAGTACTGAGCAAGGTAAACTGAATTTCTTTGGTTGACAAGGGTTAAGTTGGGCCTTCTATCCTAGATTGGCTTAAAGTGGTGGGCAGTCCCTTTGTTCCCTCAGCCAAATGAACGTGGAATAGCAACATTGTTGAAGGTCTTGGCACACCCTATTTTCAAATCCTTAAGCAAGCAGGATTTTCTGCTTTTGCGCAAGGCCCGCATAAGCGGCCTCTGAGTGAATTTCTCATGGAGGAAGAGAGAAAAAAACCTGCACATGGCAATTAAAATAGCCATAAACCTTTACTCATTGCCGGCACTTCAGATGCAGAAGTAAACATGCTTAAGTAAAGCAAAGTTTTAGGTAAAAGAACAAAATAGGGAATTATGAGTGTCAGTTGTGTAATTATTCAAAGGATAAAAATGGGATTTGTTTTTATTCCCATGATTAAAGCTTATTATCAAAGCTGTTGGAAAAAATAGACAAAAATAAAATTTTAAAAAGAGAAAAACCTGAAGTGCTTCTTAAATACCATGGTGGTCTTGTAAACAATCACTGTAACTTAAATGCTCATTACAAGAGTCACTGAGGTTCATTGTTTCTAACTGCTGTTAAAGGTCAAAGCAGGTGGAGTGTACAGTTAAGACAACCTTGACTCATAGCAACCAGTCAGGTGACTTTCTTGATAAGGGAGGTGTATGGACATGTTTACTACCGGCTCCTTCCATGCACACTTTTGGGCTGCAAAGTGATGGATAACATGCAAATTCCAGATGTTCTGAGCAGGGTTCAAACCCAGCAGCCCAGAAGCTGGTAAGATAATGACTTGACTCCCTGTGCTACTGTTTTGATAGCTGTCTTGGCATTGTTCAAGTATAAATTATTTTGAAAAACAATTTTATATGCGTTCAATGTATGTTTAAAAGTTTTCAAATTTCTAGCAATTTCTATACTTTTATGGGTGAGGAGACTGATCTCTTCAAATAATTCTGTTTTGTTTGTAAACAGCATCATACTGCTTCCAGGATGATGCTGATTTGTTTTGCCCAACTGCACATGATCCAAAATCAGAAGTACAGGTATCCACTATTAACCGAATCTATTCTGTTCTGAAAACGTGGCTGATGAAGAAATTTTGGAGAGAGGCAGCACATATTCCATTATTTTCAATGGGAAAATAATGTATTACCTCTAGACCGTCTAATCAATTTCCTCAAATATTACTCAAACTCTCTTAGTTGTTACATCTCTAACAGTATACCAACAATTTCTTCACAACCTTTCCCACTTTTCCTAATAATATAAGGAAGAGGACTGCGATGATGCCCACAACAATTAAATAACATGATCACAAGAAGCGATAGTGTTGAGAGGACAGCTGAGATACAACTGCAGCACACGCTTGTTACCTTTCCTGGGTTTCTTCTTACCATGGTCAGAAATCCCAGGGGAGTGTGATGCTGAAAACTCCAAGGCTCTGTGGTAATTTCTACTTTTATATTTGTTCTCTCAAGGGTGAAAAACCAAAACAGCGATCCACTGAGCGTGTTGCATTTATTGTAAACAAAAATATAACTGTGCACTTTCTGTTAAATGTATGCATATATCAGAAAAAAGTGTTCAACTTTTCCCACCAATCGCTCTACTGCCTCCCATTTATTCATTTAAGTAACACATACAAAATGGCCGATAGACACTTTGGAATTATGTTCATTTGCTATACTGGCCTGCTCTCTTAAAGCAATAGTTTCACATTCCTAACAATCTACATGGGTTTTCGATGGGAAAAAAGTGTCTGTGAAATAAAGACAATGTAATATGACTTATTAGGGAAATACCTTGTTCCTGATATCAGGTCCAATTTACTATTAAACACACTTAAGAATAAAATCATGTTTTATATCCATATGATATTTCTAAGAAATGTGCACCAATCTTCCAGCCCTTCTGAAAAAATGTTGGTCTGCTGTCCAACTAAATAAACGCCTTTACGACAAACACTCTGTGAGATTTGAACCTGGCTTTTTATTCTTTTCAAACAAAATCTTCACATAGTAAAAACAGATATAGTGCAATTCCCATATAGTTTCAATTGGAGGACACATTGATTATTTTAGGCTCTCATAGTTCCGACAATACTTCAAAGTTTGTTTAAAACTGAATGGGAAGTGAGGTTTGAACTTGCAGTTTTATCTACCAGCCAGAGCATCCCTAACTAGTTCCCCCCTTTGCTAGACTGAAACAATTTCTGTTCTTTGCTCATTGTTAAATATCTGGTTTAGTTACACCACTGAGGGACTTTAAAGACACTGAAGTATAAATTCAGAAATGACACAGATGATTGACATTTACATATGGGCAAAGAAAATTCTAATATATTGTGAAGACAATGTTATGTAGCTCAGATTAATTTCCCACAACACAGGAGTTGAATATTTTTGAAAGTCTTATGTAAAAATTTATGTCAAGGTTAACCTTGATGTTACTGATCAAATCCACTACAGGTTTCAAGAGTTTGTGAAAAAAAAGAATGAAAAACTTGTGTGTTTGTTAAATTTTAACTTGCCCTCTGGACCTTCAGAGTGTACAGAAGCCAATGAGGGGAAAAGAGAGTCATACCATAGATTTTCCAATATTCTTGATGTCAAGTGTCACATGCCCAATAGAAGTAGTGAGTTTTTCTTACTAGCTGTTGTTTTGTCTGCTATGAAATACCTTTTTGATTCATTTTATTTTGTTTTTTGAGAAGCCTGTGCAGAATTTTTTAGTGTCAAAACAAGGTAGTATTTATTTTTAGTATCTTGATTAGAATACAAAATTTAATTGTAACTGTTTAGAAGCCTCAGAAAGATTATCCACAAAACTACAATGCGAAGCCAGGAATCATTTTGTCTATAAACCTCTGTCAGTTGAAAATTTCCTTTTATACAGCCCAACAGGCACAAATTCACTTGTGACTGTAAATTAGTTCTTCTCAAATCCATTTCACAAATAGTGGTTTTTATCTAAAGGAAAAAATCTGACTAAATAAACAATAACTGCTTTTACAAAAATGCATATTATTTAATTGTATGCAATGGTTTTATAGATATTTTAGCAACTAAATGATGACATTTATATATACGGTAATGTGGTTTTGCAAGCTCCTGCTGAGTAAACACAACCTGACAGCCTGGCCCTTGCAGAATGAGCAGATACATGCTGTATATTATCAGTTAACTAAAGTATTGTATTTCATAACAATAAACAAAGCAAAAAGAAGGGGAAGAAGTATCACTAGAAACAGGAGCTCTGACTTGGTTTACTAAAGATTGAACAGTTATTTACAGCCCTGTTGTGTTACATCAGGTTATCCCAGCACAGGCCTTATTTGAACAAGCAAGAGTTGTCTTTTGATGATACGTAGAGTGTGCCTACCTGCTTGTGATGGACGCATCCCATCCAGGGGTAGTTTCACAGCCTAGTGCCCTATGATTCCGGGACAGGCTCCGGACCACCGTGTCCCATCTCACGATTTACCAGTTAACAATAATGGATGAATGAATCCTACCTGGTTGACTGCCTCTTCTGCTGAATTACATTTAAAAAGAAGCAAAGAGTGTAGTGATTTGAAGGTTTTGGGTTTAAATCCCCCTCTTGCTGTTATAACCTTTCTCCAAGTTGCCTACCCTGAACTGAACTGATATATATGCATAAATCACTGCAATGCACCTTGGACAAAGATGTCAGGTAAATAAAGCTTAAGAGCCATCAAAAGTAGGAAGCAAAGGAAAACTAATTCCATTACTGTAATGACTGTTTTGAACAGCCTTTATTTCTACTGTCCAAATGACTCGTGTTAACTTCATTAATTTATTGCTTAACTGATGCATTTATTCAAAGTGACTTATAACATAGATCTATTAGACAACAGAGAAATTTTAACTGGATCAATTCAGGTTGCGCTTTATTCCATGGGGAGGGGGGGGAATATGATCCAATCTGGCAACTCTTAGTCAAGAAGCACCTGTCATTATTTACTACCTAAAAGTGCGGTTTCGTAATGCAACGGGATGTGCTAAGTACGTCTTAAATCCCTAATGAAAGGACTTCATAACCAGATATACAGAGCATAAAAAGTGATTTTAACTTTCCGACCAATTCCACAAATGTCCTTCAGTCCTGATCTGGCAACTTTATGCTTCAACGAGTCAAACTGCCTTTAGATTCGCGCGTAAGCCAATCGCTGTGCGCAACAGTGTAAGCAAAGCTTTTCATTGGCTAAAATGTTTCCATCCGACGCAATATACCAATGACAGGCGGCGTTTCAAAAAATGGCACGAATTTCATATTCAGCTGATACTGAGAAAAGCGAGAAAGTTCATACTGTACTGTGGGTTTATTGTGAACTTGTTGGTGTAGCAGCCTCACTGTAAGACCACCTGAAGACTAGTAAGTCATTTTCACTCACTCTCACGATGTTTGCTATGTTTATTCTGTTTTTAAGTTTGCGATTACCACGTGGTCTTACTGGTACCGTCGAGCTTAGGTGAGCAACTTCTGTTTAAACTCTTGAACATGAATTTCCACTATGATCACACATAAATGAAAGAAAGAATGAATGAAAATATGTTCACGTTTCAGATCTTAAACCCTTAAAACATGAATTTCCGCCAAAATCGCACATGAATGGATGAAATTATGAATGAATATATATTATATATTCACACACACACACACACACACACACACTCTGCACTATCTTTTTAGAAGTCAGAAATATATGCAAATTTGCCCCAGATTCCAAAGAAACATTAAGCGATTGAATGGAATACAGATTGGATTTCGCACATCTGCGGAAACAGTGCAGTCATCTGAACGGCACGGATTTATTTGAAATAATATGATTAATAATATCATATAGCTGCAGTATGTGTGATATTACAATCGCCACCCAGAGACAAAATAAGCCATATAAATATGATCAAACTACAGTTCACTGTTGCATTATCACTGTTACAATAAATTAAATAATATTACAACTTAATTTACAATTTTAGATTGTACTGGAAAACAATTTTAACTGATTTGAAATACTCAATTTTTAAATATTTTAAATTCAAAGTTTAGCTTTGGGTGGTCTTTTCTATGTCACTTTTTTCAAACTGCGGGTAGTCATGATAGTTACCTGGCAAACTTCAGAAGAGAGGATTGTTCAGAGGTTTCAGATTGAGGTTTCAGGTCTCAGTGTTTCACTCAGATTTAAAAGACACGTTGAGCCACAATAAAAGGGCCAGTTTATTGCTTTTTTTTGTATTTTTAAGTATTTTTTGTAGCTTTTGAGACCTATATGGGACCCAACAGTTTTTACTGTCAGATATACAGCAACCACTTTAACAGTTGTGTGTGCGGGTATTCTGGACCATTTCATCCATTGTAGACTGTTATATTACAGTGACATGTTCAGTAGAAATTAAATAGGATGCGGGATTTATTACAATTTAAGCTTTAAAATGTTATTTTTTGCTAACTTTATCTTGCATTATGTGCAATCACTAAATGACCAGGTAAATGTAACAAGTCAGGGTAAATTCATTGAATTTGTTTTTATTTGATACATTTTTTTATTTAAATCTTTCTAAATTTATTTTACGGCAAGATCATTTTATTTGGAAAGACTGGCAAAGAAATGGCATTTGGAAAGTCTAATCATTAATTGTTATTTAATAAGTGCTTTGTACTCATTTTTTTGTTTTACAGACTCTATCATGCCTGCGTAGTTTTAATGCTGTAAACTTCTATTTTTTTCAAAAACAAGTTAGATTTGGTTGTCAGTGGGAACCCTGATGTGGAATTCCATCATACCTTCTGTAGGAAGTTCTATAGCAAGTATCTATCTATCTATCTATCTATCTATCTACCTATCTATCTATCTATCTATCTATCCATCCATCCATCCATCCATCCATCCAGGTGTCTGTCTGTCTTTCTGTCTGTCTGTGCATAAAGCTTATGTAATAAATTCTACAAATTGCATATGGCTGGTTTCTTAAATGTTATTGTTGAAATATTAATAAGCCAGGTGATATTAGGCAAGAATGTAATTCAATATGTAGTGCCGCTTCAAAAATGAGTTGGTATGGATTGCTTTTCAGAACAATATATTATTCACAACCAATTTTCTCTAACTTTTTAGTCTCTCAGCAGGGGCCTCTTCAGCCCCCAAGAGCATTAAGAGTACATGCCAACTGACAGCTTTGTAATTTATAAAATTCCAACATGAGCTATTACTTTAACCTTTGATGTCGTGTTTCTTCTGTAAAGGGAGTGCAGGTACAGTGCCCCATTTCTGCAACTTGAAAATCAGTCATACTTACTGGCCTTTTGATTAATATCTGCACAGAACCGTCTGAAAATGAGCAAGTGCACCCAGAGAATACCATCAAAGAAACAGCTAATTCCCTTCTTGAGAACCTCATTTGGGTTTGAAATGGGCCTTCATTAATTGGAGCACAGGTTATACCCTTCCTATGTATACGAGGTGAGCAGTGAACTCATTTCTCTGCCCTCTTTATACCCATCTCCCTTTTTTAATCCAGTCTACAGTCAGCTTCACCTTTAAAAACATAACATGGGATATGATTAATACTTGCACGGCTATCATCTATTATGAATAGGTTAGTCAGTGCTTTTTAAATGCATCGAGGTTATAGGAAATTCAGATCGTACTTCTGCAATTAGTTTTGGACAGTGATGAGTGCATGCTTGTGAAATGAAATGAAATAAACCTTTTTTCCATCCTTTATATCCATAAACGTCAACTCTTTCTACATTTTGTTAGTAACGCAACTTATACTTGTAATTATCTTTCTTTTTGTTATGACTGTTAGGGGCTCCTCCCGATTAAATGTTGTCTCATGTTTTATTTTCAGAGCTCACTTCTTCCATCAAGATTTTGGTGCCAGTTTTTCCACTGTTGAGCGATGTTGCAGAAAAAAATATTCCTTAAATGTACAAAAGACTATCTCAGATTTAAAAAAGTTCTGGTAAAAGTGGAAAGAAATGGTAGATTGTACCATAAAGCACTAGGCACCCAGTGTCTGTCTTGATTGGATTATTGTTGGAATACCTTTGAAAGGCTCCTTGACATGAAATCAATAAATCTGTCACGCTGCAGAACTGGACTTATCTATTTAAGTGCTCTAACATCTTCCTTGCTAATTCTAAAACTGTTTCCCCAGTACAAAGAATCCACTGAAACGAAACAAAAAAACAGTGATTTGTTTGGTAATCACAGAGGAAGGCACAGCGGAAAGGGAATACCATTCGATTTGCTTCTTAACTCGAATCAAGATCCTAAACTTTGCAGAAAGGGTCAAGTCCTGATGGTACTGGTAACATCTGCACCCTGGCATTTAGAGCAAAGGAATTCAATCCGGAATACGTGGGCAAAAAAACAGGGCAGTGATGCTAATTCCTGGCAAGTGCTTTTTCTGATTGGTCAGCATTCTGAAGCAGGCATCTCCCCAGAGATACTGAAAGAACAGCAAACCTTTGGAGATGTTCTAGTGGGAAACTATGTTGACTGTTACCGGAACCTGACTCTAAAGGTCATGCATGGGATGAAGTGGGTTGCCGAAAACTGTGAGCCTCAGTTCGTTCTCAAGACAGATGATGACTGCTTTGTAAACACTTACTACTTGGCACGTTTTTTGGTGAAGTTCAACAGCATCAAGTCAGGCCTGTATATAGGGTCTCTGTTCCCAAAAGGGAAGAGACTTGTTGTCCGGGACCCCTTCAGCAAGTGGTATGTCTCATGGGAGGATTTTGCGGAAGACAAGTACCCTCCGTACGCCAGCGGTATCGGTTATGTGCTCTCACTGGATGCTGTGTTGAAAATCCTAAATGTAGCACAACGTGTGCCCCCTCTCCCAATGGAGGATGCCTACATGGGCATTTTAGCAAAGGAGGCTGGGATTCCAGTGAGATCAAGCTCCCGTTTCATGAAGTATAATATTAACTGGAGAGTGTGCAACTACAGGTATCTCATGGTCATCCACCACCTGGATGCCACTGAACTGAAGATGGCTCAGGAGAAGATGATGAAAGCCAATACAGAGTGTTCCAACATGCAAGAAATCACCATGTGGAAATGAAGCACACTCACTTGTCCTAGCCTAACTTTTTTGAGACTCTTCAGTGTCAAAATCTGTTAGACATCAGGTGCCGAACAACTTTTTTTATTTTGTGATCATGAGTACAAAATTAAATTGTATTTTCTAATTTTTGGTTCACATATGCATTTCTTAACCATTCGTTGTAAATATGGTACAACCTTTACAATTCCATAAACATGAAGAGCAGGGGGTTTCATAACAATAGCACTTGGAAGATAGTGTAGATGTTCATAGAACCACTCAGCCTTTTCTTGAGAGGCTGTTTAAATCTGTTGTTATGACACAGCAGCATTATCCTCTCTGACTTAACAGGATTCCTTGTTATATTCAAACGGATTGTGTGGTGTGGATTTCTGCTTGTGGAATTTGAGTCTGAGCAACAATATTGCATGGAAGCATCACAGAATGAAAAGGAAATCTTGTTGTGCTGTAACTGTGAGTCATAATAAACAATGTTTTTCAAAAAAAAAATCTCTCAACAGTTTATCTAAAAATATGCAGACAGAAAATGAATACCCAGCTCCTGGTGACCTTTGCTGTAACCAGTTCCATGTGTGTAACTGCACAAGGTGAAGCTCAGCCCACTCAGTGCCCAAAATACACACAGGTACAGTGGACTTGGAAGCAGCAAAGGGCAAAGTTTGCATTTTGTGCTCCATTCCTGCTCATGAGCATGACCTGCTTAATAAACAATGTAAAGCTGTGTTCGATTCCCTTATTCAGAAAAACATTAGTAGTCTAAATGCAGACTAGATGCCTCCCATGGTAGCCACTGGAGAGATGTAAAATTGTTAAATCAATATCACCGACAGCTGTCCAAGTCCCGTGTAGGTTCCAGAAACACTCTGTAAATGAGTTAAAGTTCATTAGTGCTGCCAAGTGAGAAATGTGGGGGGGGCAGAGCGATCTCCTCAGTTAGCCCTCATTGCAGAACAGAATACTGCAACCACACTGAGCTGTACCATGAGATAAAAATGTGATCTTTTTCGAACACTTATTGTGAAAACGGCACCCATTCTTTTATTGTCACCTGATGTTTTTATTGTACTCAAAATGTAATGAAGTTAAAGCAGTCTGTCATGGTGGTGATTTTACAGTTGAAGGTTTCTTCCTGGGAATGGCTGAAACAAGTGAAGCTACAGGGGGCAATAGCTGATTTAAGGTACTTTTTTACATTGTCATTTGGATTTCTTTGTGCCCAACTTGGGTGCTGTGATTGAGGAACATGGAGATCTGCTGTGATCTACATTATCTACAGATCTCCAAGGTCTACCGGAAGATGGTCACCATGTCAGCAGACTGTTGCTGAATCTCAGTAAAGAAGCTTCCAGAATCCGGTTGCACATGTGAGGCTTCCAGAAAGACTTTTTACTCATCAGTGACGCTAAGCATTTTCTTAACTATATTTGTGTGTTTAAACTTTGCATGACAGGCCATTTTTAACATTATTTTGATCTTGTACATGTTTGAATTAATAAAAGGATTTTTATATGCCTTCAGCATTTTAGCACTTAAAGTAACTGGTGAAATTTTCAAGAAAGAAAACAGAAAAACACCAGATGACAATATTTTCGATTTTATTTTTGAAATTCAGGGCTTATAATTTAGTAAAACTCACTTGTTTTAATTCTGTTGCAAGATAAAAAGTTAAAATTTGGTGGCCATTGAAAGTGACTCGCCTCGTGAACACTGCTCAAGCAGAGTCAACACACAGTCCATAAACGCAGCCTGTGCTGGATAAATCTACCCTGTGAAACCTGCATGGTGGCACAGCGACCAGAACCTCTCAAGTTAAACAACTTCATGTTTTTAGGCGCAGGGAATAGGGCAGTACTAATGAGGACAACCACCGGAGTGTGCAAGGTAAGAAAAAAATAAATATTTACATTAATGCAGACATTATGTGGAAACAGAGGAAAGGTCGTTGCACAGTGTGTGGAAATAAAGGTCAATGGCGAAGATAAAACAAGGCCGCATCAAAAAGCAGGTGACCCCCCCTGCTGAGGTAGGCTGTAGGAAGCTGTTTACAGAAAACTTATAAGCGACTAGGAGCCTCTGGACGCTACAGAGACAGCACTGCCTGAAATCAGAGTAATCCTTTGAAAAGTATTGCGCTGTAGAAATTGCACGGCCTTTTCTTCTTAAATGGTCTACCCAGCTGGAGAAGCTATTATTCTGATGACATCAAAGAACTTTCCGAATAAAACTCCCAGCATGCCATTTTAACTCAGGGATAACAACTCCTTTACCAAAAAGAGAACTGGAATTAAAGTGAACTGTTAAACTAGTCCATGACCGTTAACAATGAATCGTAGAGTTATTGACATGCTGAATGGACTATAAAAGCACCCTCCATTTAATGTAGGGGCCTCAAATCTGTGTTCTTATGTTGTACAGTAATGAGAAATTAAATGAGTCCTTGCTTTGACTCTCAGTGGTGGTCGGTTTGAATTTGTCTAAATGATATAGAAGCCTATCTCTGACAAATGGATTTTTTTCAAGGTTAATGGAATCTTCACAGCACTGTTAAGAGGAAGTGCTATGAAACTACTCTGCTTGTTTTCACCGTTTGGGAAAACCATACAACATATGTTTTACTTTTGTATATTCTCAATATTTTGCGTGGGTAGCCTTGGCCTCGACTGACACCAAACCAATACAGTTCTTCAGAAAGCATCAATTCATAATGGTACGTTTGACACATTCTGTTTCATATAAAAAATACATTGCATTTATCACACTTCATCCATGTCTTATATATAAAACCTTGCTACTTACCTTTTACTAAACTGTGTAAAGTTGTCACTTATTGAAACTGTACTGTGATCAGTTGTGCACAGTTCCACGGTATCCCATCTGTGGTGTTACTTATTTACTGTAATACAGACACCAATAATAATATATAATATACAGAATACCGAGACAATCAAAGCAGTTCTCTCGTCGCAGAGACGGACGAAGCATTCTTCACTGCAACAAACTCAGCACAGCACAGTTTTCATTCACACAGCAAGCCTTCTGACGTTCACGGGACTGGAACCTGTTCTTACAACATCTGGTGTTGTTCACAGGCCTCGAAGCTGAGCTTACAACCCCTGCCTGGTGGTGATACCCCCATTAGGTTTCTCAAGAAAGACATAAAATGCTAAGCATTTGAAAATAAAAAAATATTAAAACAGATATATTATTGAGCTGTAAGGGGCAGAAACATTTCTATTTATGCACAAACTGAAATTGCCAACTGTATTGCCACAAATGACCTTTTTTACAGTGTGACAATTGCTTGTAAATAGAATTTGATAAATAGCACTGCAAGTTAGGAATCCGTTTTAGAAAAGCTGTTGTCAAGTGAGTTTTCCTTAGAGAGTTATTGTACCTTAATGGCTAATAAAGGTGTGACAACTGCTTATGCAGCAGTATACTGAAAGGTTAAACATGAAGCGTGCTGGAATTTTGTTCTAGATAAAGTTTAATTTGAAGCCACTGGGATTTTTTTGTTTTGTGTTTTATGTTCAGTTTTGTATACTTATAAAAAGTTCCAGGTAAACCTATCAAGACTGAGGTTATCTGTCTTGGATGATGGAAGGATTCACACGCTAGAATAGTGTTACTGACCACAAGCTGCACCCATTTTCTTAATCCAGCTCTATATCCAAACCAAATCACCAAAAACTGTTTAAACTCCCTGACACTTCCAGCACTAGTGTAATAATTGCTTATTTTGTCCAGCAGGCTTTGTCTTGCTGGGTGAAATGTTAAACTATAGTTTTTACTTTTTCATACTACATGTCCATCTATTTTATAATCTAATAATAGCACATCAAAATAGAAGGCTTATATGCAATATTTTATTTGTGAATTTATATCGATGTGCTCTGTTGCCATACATTATAAAAGATGTTAAAATTACCAAGCTTTATGAATAAGCAAATCATTTTAAGTATAATATCGTACTGTAAATCACTCTGGGGTAAAGCTAAGTTTCTTATTTTAACTGAACTGTGCATTTTTAAAGCTTTGAGCCACCTTACCAGCTATATCCATTGTCCTCTTCATTGCAGTTAAATATTATGATAGATTTATTTGGTAAGATTTATTCAGATTCTAGTGTTAAAAAATACATAGAGAATTTATCTGACAAGGACACCGTGAAATCACAGCATTATCGCCATACCGTTGCTTCCTTCATATATTATTATATGTGACAATTAATACAAACGTTTAAATAATATCAAGATTGATTAGTTCAGTATCCTTCTATGGACGTAAACCAGCAACTGTACAGTTAAGACATGTATCTTGAACTGTGAATCTCATGGTTTGGAGATGGAATTCCTCAGATGGCTCCGCAGATATTCTTGCTTCTATACATCACTTCACAAGATAATGGCATTTATAGACACAGGCGCTCATCCCCTGTGCTCCTTTGAGTTTACACAAAAACCTACAATGTTTCTATGTGCCATAACTTGCCTTTCTCAGAACAAGACAAGATCAAGAGATTTCAACCGGGTCCATTAACAGCAATCCGATGTGAGGCGCTTCTCATTCCTAACAATGAGCTGTCTTTCTTCTGACATTTTAGTTTCGTTCCCTGTCTGCCTCACGGCTCGAGTTGTTCCACACCAAACTCCCGCAGCACTGTGTGGCACATCTCTTTGTTGCTGCCTGATGATAATCCTTGAAGTTTGCTTTTAAACAGGGAATTGTCAGCCTTATGAGCATCATCTCTGGTTTAACTCTATCTCTCCATGCCAATATGTGAATAATCTTTCTTAGTGTCAGGCTCTTTTTTGCAGCAGATGAGCAGATTTTATGTAAGAAAGAAATGAAACCTTAAAGAACACAGCAAATCCCACTTTACACACGTGACGGGAGAAACCAAGAAACACGGAACTTGTATTATATTACATACTGTGTATACTGCAGTAGATGCCCTGGCTCTTCATCACTTGTATATTATGCGGTGAATCAGAAAACACAAAAGTAGCTTGATTCAATATGCTTTCGTAATTATTCATTCAGGAGACTCTGTGTAAGATTTATTGATATAGGTACAGCACATATACTCAATATATGAGTATACAACAATTTTGAGCGTTCAAAATGGACTCAGTGGGATTAAAATGCAAGCGATGCATATGGAAGTCTGGGGCACACAAGGTGTATATGTGACAAGTTAAATACTAATCATCTGTAACTTAATGACCATTGTCCAATGTGTTATTGTTTACATGCTACAACAAATCCTCAATTTAATGGTCTACTGGATTTAATAACAAAACTATGCAGTTCATATGTTGTTACATCTTTGTTATGTTCCAGGTGATATGTAGGGAATTCAGTACTTCCCTATAATAGCTTGGTTCAAATGTTCAATATACAATTGAAAACGTATAATTTGTTATTTAACAGACTTTTGGTTTCATATAGATGCTATTTTATGGACATTTAGCAATATCAGACACCCAGCACTATAATTCTTTTAAGTGGAGGATATACTGTATGAAGTTAGAGTACACCTGGGCGACCTGGTCAATAATTGTATGAAAATTGCAATTGTGTTTTCTCTGAATGGGTTATGAAAAAACTAGTTTCCAGCAAGTGACTTAAACTGAATCTTTACTGTTCAAAACTTACCTGGAAATATGACAAAAACTTACCAGTTTATGTGGTAATTAGTTTCTGGCTTCAGTTATGTCACTTTCTAGGCCTTATACCATGTACAATACATAAAATACTGCAAAAAAAAATGAAAGCATTCTTTTCACATTTCTAGTGTATATATTTCCTCTGCTCTCCTACGCAACTGTATAATGTTACTGCTTGAGTCCACAGTCCTGCCTGTCAAATGTGAATAGAAAAAGCTATTAGGGCATATTCTTGACTCCTGCATCTTCTCTGCACTTTCTATTGAGAACCTCAACCTGAACCCACAGAGAAGTTTTTCCAGGAAGCAGACAGGAGATGAAACGTGTGACTTCTGAGGTGCCAGGGCACACATGCTGAGCCCAGTCATGTCGTCCTTCCGCTGACACCCGTGACCCATCAAAGCAGAACATCTTCTAAGAAAGATGCCGCCTGCTGACACGCGTTCTCCTCCTTCATCCCCCTCCCCTCCTCACAAGTACCTTGTACTGTCACTCACTGCAAAAGGAGCTAAATATACATACACACATACTCTTTGAAAAATGCAGTTTATACATGGATAGACACAAAATATGGAAGACTCATCTTTTTGTGCAGTGACTGGTGCAAGAAAATGGCAACACTGTCTGCTTGCCATCGAGAGAAAATTATAATGTTCTTGAACAGTGACAGAAGAAACATGGGGTTAAACAAGACAAATTCAAAAAAATAACAAGCACTCTTGTTATGTGGTACGTGACAAATTCTTAGTTTTTTTGTATTCCTTTAATAGAGCCATTAAAAACAGAAACAAATTGCTATTTTAAGTCAAGATGAGGTTTTAAAATATGAAACCTGTTGAAACTTCTGCTGAAATTGTTTGGTCTCATAATTGGCATGTGGAAACTGTATCTATTATGTTTGTTCTAAAATATTGATATTTAGACAATATGAAATAAAAACCGTTGTTCTGCTTCATTTGTGGATTTTAAGAAGAATTATCAAATTCTCTTAAGAAAACTAAACAAAAAAAAACAAGCTTTTATTTGTATGACAGTGTATATTTATTCCTTTTCTTTAGCTACTATTTGCTCATCTCCACATTGAACCAGAACAAATCCATTATCTGCTCCCTTCAAAAAACGTCATGTTGCCTCACTTGTATATCCAACAGTTCCTTGGCATCTGAACTCTCTATATCCAAATTTTCATTATAATGACTCTTGAAAATTAGTACCAATATATTAATATCTATATAACTTTTGCTATATTGAATTTTATCCAGAGCTTATCCCTAATAAAAGAATCAAATGCAAATGTTTTAAAAATTACAACTAAATACAATATCATGCAATGTGCTGTAATAAAACAATACTGTACGTATTGCAACTCTGTTGTGCGCTGCTATGAATTTATCCAAAGCCAAACACGTACACATGGATGGATTTTATCAGCTGTTTCCACCTGTTTTGCTTTGCTCAACACATTTGCGTCGCCTTACCACATTTATTGCACATTTCATTTTTTAAATAAACAATTATTTAAATGCTGGTTGTTGTGCCCAACAAAGAGACAGGTTGCTTTGACAGATGTCTTTATTTCATTTATATCATATCTCATAACACCAAACTCCTGCCACAAACCCCATGCATGCGCCCTCTCATTTCCCGTGTGTAACGCAGTGACACCTGTGCAAGGGGGTACTGACATTTGAAATGTCTTGTACTGTCATACTGTACCACACGGTACAAACATACAGATTAATAACAACATTAAATGTCTTCTAATTAGGTAACTGGTGTTTATAGTATTTTATCATGTGAAATCATAAATAACACACAAACACCAACAGTAACAAATTACTCACAGTTTCAATAATTTGAAGGTACATCAGAATAATTTTGTGATGCCAGAAAGTTCCATAATGACTTAAACCCCTAAAAAGTACTCATTGGCTATGATACACATCTCATGATGTAGACATTGACTTGTGACTGAACCAGAATCACCCTCTGAAAAGGGTGAGACATATGAAAAGTCTAGACATTTAGAGCTGTAAATCATACGGGAATATAGAAAATGAATGCTTCTATACTTTGAACACAAACACAAAGGTTTGTGTGGAAATATGCATGATAAATACAATGGCTATGATACTTTGGTCCTCTGTTGTCTCGATATTATTGTCTGAATTCACAAGTCAGTACTGCAGTTTGGTTATTGTCAGGAATTTAAATGAATTCTTTCATTTTTACCACCATGAGTATTTATTTATCTAGTCATTTATCATCAATAATTGCTTGTCCATAGCAGGGTGATTGACTGCACACCTTTAGTCTCTGTAAGTAACCTAATAGGTGAAATCTCAAATTGCCAAGAAAAAAAATGAATTTAATTCAGCCATTAAATGCCAATGAAATTATATGTAATGGTTGAGTTTACTGTTCAATATGCCCAAGGCAACTTGCCAGTGATGCTTGGCACAAAAGCATGTTTTTGTCTCTGAATATTACGGCCCTTTATAATTTATTTGTCATGATATATAGTTAATGGGCTGATGAATTTTCAGTGCATAATGTTTGAGTTTTACTTATGACTATTACTACTCACAGAGCTCACCATTCTGCTTTGCACCAATATGAAACCATTCAGAACTGAGCACTGCTAGGCTGTAAAAATTTCACATAATCTGCCAGTCTGAGCCTTACATAGCAGAGGGAAAGCAAAGATATGAAGATTAATGTTTATATTTTGGGATTAATTGTACATCATCTTCTGTGCCCTTTCCATTAAAGACCATTTCACATACTGCTGTTTTCCTGTTGAAGCAAGAAGGCAATTTATACATAAGGAATGTGATAACCATGGCAATAACAATGGAAACACATGACTACTGTCTTCAAATTTAATTCTGGTAATAACATAATAACAAACTTTATTTTATATTAGGCCTTTAAAAGCAGGTTTTCAGGGTGTGTTTCAGTTAAAATGACAAAGTAAAAAATAGAGCAACAAAGAACAATCATTAAAATCAACATAGTAAGAAAAACAGCAGTAAGGTATTAATAAATGGCAACAAAGTAAAATGAAGTGGAAATAATAAAATAATGAAAAAAGAAAAAAGAAGCACAGTAGTGTTATTTAAAAGCACTTCTAAACATGGAGGTCTTAAACTTGAAGGTGCCCAGAAAGGAACAATCGGTGATACTATTAAGGGAGAGAATTCTATAGTCTGGAGCCAGAGCAGGAAAAAGCATGATCTTCCACAAAGTGTAGGTGAACTGGAAGGACATCTATGAGTCATGACCCTAGTCTTGTCGCAGTTTAGATATAGAAAGTTTCAAGCAATCCAGGATAATGGTTTCGCTTTAAATTGGCTGTCAAATCTCAGTGCATCTTTCTCCACACACAGGAACACAGGAATGGCAGAGTGCATTTGTGTGTAGGCCAATATGACCAGTATCGTCAAGGTATGAGTTCAGTATGAGTTATGGGATATAGCTGCTAATGCATCTGGTATTTGGAGTCATTCATTTACTTTCAGCCCAATACCTGGTTTTAGTGTTTTGCACAAAGGAGTGCAATGCACATCTTCAACCTCTGACATCGGTGTGGCTTTGATTCCTTAGATCTGCAGGATCCGTACAACCCCTTAATGTGAAGAAAGCATATTTGTACAAACTGAAAATGTACCCTGAGCACTTTGCTTCATCTTATTGTTATTGGCCTCTTGTTAGGGAGCACTATTCACCACTCAGAGACAGCTGTTCCTGCTGAATACAGGGAAAACTGCAATGGACAGCATCTATAGAAAAATAAGGGGTGAACATTCATTCATAAACAACCCCATCAGCAAGGTCACCAATTATTTTAAATATATTTAAATATAGACTGAAACCCATACCCAAAGAGCCCAGGTGCAGTGATACAGCACTACCCACTGCTGAGATAAAAATACTTCATTGTTCTTTATACATGTACTCGGTTAAAGGTTGAAAAGTATTAATGACAACAACTCTGAAAAGTGCACTTTCTCCAAAAATGTACATACAGTAGGTGCAAGAAATTAAGTAAATGCAACTTGTTACTGTGCACCTGGGCAAGTAATACACCGCACATTATTTTGGCTGTTTCGGCTCTTTTCCACCTGGCACACGTCTTGTGCTTGACCAGCATGTCAACATATCATCTGCCTGCATGTATGAAACATACATCTAATGACCATTGATTAACATAACATAGAATAACATAAATAATCTTGCATTTCAATTTCATCATCTTTACCAGACAGCAAACATGTTACAAATATTATTCCCCTCCACCCTAAAATCAGGCAAATGATTTACATTAACATGAGTGCATAATACAGCATCGCTTCGAACATCTGGACCCAACAAAAATGAATTGCTAATGACATGTTAAACATTGGGCTCTAACATTGTCAAAGTGACACAAAATTGACTGAATCTGTGAAACGTTTTGAAAACCCGAATCTTACTTCTACATTTATTTTTGAGCATATATTTGGAAAGACATTGAAGAACAAAAGTAGAAGTGTTTTTGTCATGTTCTCCATAAATTTTGAAAAATGAAAATAATTGTTTGTATTGTAATGCATTTGTCACATGGCAGAGTTGTATTATCGCTCTCATTTAACAAAAGAGGCAGTCTAGTCTTCAAAACCTCACTGAGGAATTTATTTTTCTTCTGAAGCAGCTGTGCTTCACTAAACTCATTGAAATTTGAATATATTTGTTATGCCCTATTTAGTTTGGAAAACACTGAGATATTTTTGTTTCCATAGCCCAACTGCTTTAGTTAGCAGAGTTATCTGGTTTTCTAAAATTCAATTTGATGTGACACTCCCCACCTGGGAAACACCCCCTCATAAGCTGATGTAAGAACACCACTGCAGGGCTGAACTCAAAACGCTTGAGACTTAAATGTCAATCTTTTCCCGCTGATCCTGTCCTGCTGTGCAGAGCTACTACATAATTACCTGGATTCAACCTGCAAAATTCATCCAAGACAGACAATACTTGCACGGCACCTATCCTGTGGCAGCTGTCCTATTTATTCTGAGCATAACATGGTTTTTGAAATAAAGACCTGGGCATTGCTTTGAAACAAGAATAACTGCTAGATGCAAAAAAGGCTATCCATCCAATTCTTGAAGGATGGATATTGGTACCTGTGCTAACTTTGTTTTCCTGTATTTCTATTTTCCTCACATTTAAGGACTTTGTCAAATATTAAATTGTTTGAAAAAGTAATCTTGTTCATCTTAGTAATAAATTCATAATATGCTTATATTAATTATTCATGAGACACAACAAAACAACTATATCTCCCAAATCTGTGCCTCCCAGTCTGCTCATGTTTCATTGATATGCAGAACACTTTGTGACAGCATATAAACAACACAAAGTTGGAGGGGAAACTTGGTGAGCCTTTCTGTACTTCCCAATTTATTCCTAACTATTGAAGATGAAAAAATCTGCAAAATGAAATGGATTCAAGGAGAGCAAAGGCTAAATTCTTTTTAGTGTCATGTGCCAGGCAGCATTTTCTTTAGGTTTAGACACATTGTCTATATATAGTCCAACTTAAACCCTAACAGATGGGGAAATACCATATTGTGCTTATGTTCTGGAACAACTTGTACAATTGATACCAGTAACTACTGTTGATGTGGTCCAAAGCAGATTTAACTGTTATATAGTAGAAATGAATAATATTCTTTCAGCAAACTTTTCTGCAACCACAAATGCAGATTTATGCAGTATTACTAGTACAGTAATATCTTGACTAGTGCTCTAGATGTGATCTGTAGAAATGGAGCACTTAATGAAATGGCACTATAAGAGGTCATTAATACAGTGTATTACATAAATGGAGCTTGAAAACTGCCCGTGTCACACACAGACATAGAAAACACTTTAAGGGTAGCAAATGCAAAATTCCAAAAAAAAGCTTAATTTTTTTTTTCTTTTTAAAAAATATGGTAAATTATTATGAAAAATTACTGCAACGGCTGAAATTAAAGGGAGCTTTAATTTTGTTATCATAAATAACTGTTTTGGAAGTACTGTGAATAGATTAGCTAGATTAACAGTTTCCTCCTTAAACCTTGAGACTATAAAATTTAATATGAAACTGGCAAACTAAGCTGTGTTGAATTGCAAAAATATGTCACATGCAAATAAACCACTCTGAATATAATTTACTTTTCTTCTGCGGTATCAGACAGAGGTTCTCAACAGCCTGTGGCAGTACTGTAGCGCATGAAAACTTTTAAAATACAAAATTACTGACATTATGGACACAAGATTTGCATAACCTCTGAGACCAATAGAAATACAGGACAGTACAGAATATCTGCTCCGATCCCTCTCTTGCAGTTACCTGTCAGAATTAATCTGGTAAAAGCAATTTAAATGGTAGAATTAAATAAACAGCAAAAAAAGAAGTACCTTTCATGTTTCCTTGAGTTGTCTCCTTTTTTTGTAATATCAAAGTCAAAACTGAGTTAAGGGACTTTGTGGGCTTAGCATAAGTCTTAGCTGGTCTTCTGGTACCATGAAAATTTAACGAGGGTTACCTTTTTGATGTTGAGGATTTAGCTTAAATCTAGCTAAACTGAGATGTAAGGTATCCAAATGTCGTCATACATTTCATGAAAATTAGTACTTGTTTTTGGATGACAATACAAAAAGCGCTTGTTACATTCACTTCAACAAAGGGATGTTTGTATGTAGTCATGTAATCTGGAGGTAAAATA
This sequence comes from Arapaima gigas, assembly GCA_900497675.1. Lineage (NCBI taxonomy): Eukaryota > Metazoa > Chordata > Actinopteri > Osteoglossiformes > Osteoglossidae > Arapaima > Arapaima gigas. The sequence continues at coordinate 391,743 of UFQX01000439.1, forward strand.
ACAGAACACACACACATACTATATATATATATATATATATATATATATGTACACACACACACACACACACAATAGGTTATTAAGAATCAAAGCTGATATTGTAAGAATTGTTGATGTGTAATGCAGTTTTTCAATGGTGAATTTCAAAGAGATAAAATTTCTTCTATTTAAACAAAAGTACATTCCATTGTTATTTAACAATAGTGAGGCATTCTTGTAAAACACTGTACAATAGGCCTACCTGTCTTATATATGAAACCTTATGGAGACAAATTAAACTTTTAGTGTTTTTTTCCCCTTGTCTGAATCAAGTATTAATTACTTAATCTGTTTAAGTGGCTGTTAGTAATATCCTCAGCCTGTGAGAAAAGCAAAATCAAAGACGGTTTCCAAAGTCCAGAAATTCACTGGATTGAACGTGAGATGTGCCATCAACATAAGCATTGTGTACTGCAAAAACACGTTTGTAATACCCATGCAGAGGCTTTTCACTTTGTATTTTTCTTATTTACATAGTACAGTATTTCACAAAACAAAACAAAAAACATTTAATAATGATGCATCTAATCTGGTGTAACTATTTCCTCACTACCTCAACTGTATTTTTTTAGTAACAACCATGTGGTTTATGAGTCACTGATATATAAACTAACTACAAATGTAACTAGACAACTTTTCAACTGACACATTTGGTCAATGATACGTTTGAATCACATGGTGCTTGCGGGGCCATAACCCTAAGCCTAACCTAAAATTAAACCTTCCGTGATTTGTTCTTTCTGACTGGGAACAGTCAGAAAGAACAAATCTGAAAAGACTGAAAAAACTGTTCAGTGAAACGGAGGCTCTTTTGACCCACGAAGGAAACTAGACAGGAGTCTCTTCTTTTCGTTTATTATTATTGGGATTGATTATTCATTATTGGGATGAAACTCTACGCATTATAATTTATGAGTTATATATTATCTTAACACTGCCACTCAAACTATAAAGCTGCAAAACAAAACTACTCGAACTAAGGACAGATAATTTTCGCAAGAAAGCCAGAGCCATCAGGTTGTAGTCCACTAAATCCTTCCTATCGAGCATACGAAATGACGTAATATTGTGCGACGGAATCGTGGAGCTGAAGATTGAATAGGTGCGCTATGATTGGCTTAATTTTCTGCTACTCACGTTATGGTTCCTCCTGTTGCAGTGGTCTTGCATCAGCAGTAGTGAGGAAGTGGGTTAGCGACATCCGGGTGGCACGCTGACGCTGGCGAGGAGAACGGTCACTTTAAAATTTTCCGGACTGTTTGCTTGGGGCTAAATATTTAAAATAAAATTTTATAATAATATTTTTGTAGCCACATTATGGAGGATGAGAAAATGGCAGAGCAGATGAAGGAACTGAAAGTTGAAGAGGGGAAAAAGGTATATGCTCGTGCAATGATTAACCATTACTAAGAACGTGCAGTCAGTGGTTTTCTACACGTTAGTCAGTGTCAGTTGGTTTGAATGAAAGAAGAATAAAAAGCTCCTGTTAATTTATACGTTGTTGGACTGTAAAGCTATGCAGCAATATACCCGTAGAAACAGGTACCATGTAGTCTGTCTGGCATGCCACCTGACAGATGTTAGTTAACTGCTTACAGCATGTCGCCCGAGCCACAGACTAGTACTGCATCATTTATTTATTTTTGTTATATTTTTTATAATGATAAATTTGTGAAGTGTGCCTTGTCAGATGGTATCTTGCCTACTAATTGACATCAGTGTCCGGGTCAAACCTGTTTTACATGTTGTATGTTACACTAATGCTTCTGAATAATTACAGTAATGAATTTCATTGTAGGGTGTAGTTGATGGAGACAAAGGTGGGAAGAAGAAGAACAAGGGTGGGGAAGCAACAGGCCGGTCAGAGGTGAGTGATTTGGTCACACACTGTGTGTCTGACAATAGCCAAAACCTCATTTTGTTTTGAAAATGACAAAATTCTTTATTAACCAAGTACAACTTATTTAAAATACAGCACAGTACTTGTATATTTCTCTGTCTTGAAGACAAACCCAGGGTGCATCCATAAGTTTACTTTTTCATTTATTCCAGATCATTCAAGTTAGTGATGATTCCTAAAGCTTCCCAGGTCACATTCTGAGCTCTGGCTTTTTCTGACACCAGGGGTGGTGGTAGTACCATTGCCAGTGCAGAGTAACAAACAAGACCATAAACAGAGGGTAGCTACTACCAGCAGCATAATTAATGCAGGTTCAAAATGGAACGAACAAACAAATCTGGATGCAACTTGTAGAGTAAACCTAAAAATTTAATTTTATTAATTTACCCTCAAGAATTACTTGCAGCCTTTATGAAACTGAGCAAAAATGTCTATATGTATAAAAGCTCCATCTTTGTCCATTTGTTTTTTCATGTACAGCTTTGTTTTCCAAACCAAAGACTTGAAATTTAGTGCACAGGTACTTCTTTCAATCACGTGGCATTAAAGACATTAGTTTTGTGTACCTCCAGGCAGTCACCCACTAATTTGTCAGGATGAGGACAAATGGGCCACTACACACTCAGACACACACGCTGGGGAGGGGAGGTTGCTGGAGAAATGACCCAAACTGGCAACATAGAGCTATACATGACACACACAGCAATGGACAGTTTGCTAATGTAAGAGTAATAGAAGACATTTATTTTAATTACTTTTCTCATTTCCACATTTCTGCTGGACTATGACCAGCACACGTGTTGCTCTCTGTGGTGACCACGTGTTGTTTGACAGCATGATTAATACTTATGTGTCACTTTAAGAGTAAATACAGTTTGGTGTATGTATAAAATAAAATAAAATGAGTCATATTCTAGACCGAAACATATGAGGAAGCCATTTAGTTTTATTTCAGGACAATATTTTTTCAAACAAGTTGCACAGTTAGGAAGATGGTTAGGAAGATAAAGTAGAAACCAAGAATCACAGTTTCAGAACTGCACACTTTAGTGGAAACTTCAGGTTATCAAGTGTCAAAATCAACTGATCGATACCACTTCCATGTTAACAAGCTCTTTGGAAGAGTTGCTCAGCAGAAGCCCTTACTGTGTGTAACCCACGAATTCCAGTGCTTTAACTTTACCAAGCATCATTGACACTGCAGTTGGGATTGTATGATGTGATCAGATGACTCCAAAATTCAACTTTTGGGCCATTGGCATGCTTAGGGATAAAAAGCTCTGCATACCAGATAAAGCATTTCCACCCATACTGAAATATGATGATGGGTCATTGATGCTTTGGGACTGTTTTATGTGGTAATCCTTGCAGCAGCATTTTGAATTAACTGTACGCTGGATCTAATTTGATTCAAACAAGCCATTATTAGAGAAATGCTGATGTCAGTTGTACTTGAGATAAAGGCTCTTCCATATCTAGCCTGGATAAAAAGAACCTTAATTTACTTACGTTTCTCAGCAGGAAAAAGCAGGTGCCACATACTGCAGCAATGTGAGAGCTAAAAGATAAGCCAGTATCCAATAAAACACCCACAAGCAGAGCAACTAAATTTTAGTTATCTGAGATTTTAGCACTAATGTGATTAGGTTGCAGTTTGCAGCATCACGACGCACCATGAGGAGTTCATTTTTTTCCCCCACATTTAAAGACGTACACCGGGAACTCGCTTTAACAGGTATCAGGAAGGTAGTGCACAGTGATGCCTTTTCTTAAATGTATACATTTAATGTCTTTTAGATAAAAATTATAGGTTCTTTAAATATGTTTGAAAGTACTTTGTGGACTGGCACTTTAACCTTCAGTTAAAGTGAAAGCAACCCTCCAATCACTTCAGGCTACTTTTCTTCAAATTCCCAAAATAAATAAAAAGCTATTTTCTGCCAGTTTCTTGGGCACCTAGGTTATAGAATAATATTTCAAACAAAGATGAGCCACCATTTGTAGAAAATCAAGAATCTGTAAATAAGCACCTTATTAATGTGACTTTTTCTTCACTCTAGCTTTAAATATATTTTTTATTTTGTTAATTTTTTTTACCAATACAATGAGCTTAGAAATGACAAAAAAGACTAGCAAGAATGATGGGCAAAAAAGGGGTTTAAGTACATGTGTTTAACTACATTCTATGTGGATTGTTGTAAAAACTGGTTTTGTTTGTGTCCTTGGGTTTGTAAGCATTTCTTCTTCTGACCTGGGTTCCTCAGATGAATCCTCTGCCTCAGTACATCGAGGAGCGCCTCTCCCTGTATGCCAGGCTGAAGGAGGAGAACGATGCCTTGATGGCAGAGAGAGCAGCCAAGGAGAACAAGCCTATCAAGGTCACACTGCCTGACGGGAAGCTGGTGGATGCGTCGTCGTGGAGGACCACCCCTTACCAGATTGCATGCGGAATAAGGTTTGTCTCTTTGTATGTCATTGGATGAAAGGAGACAGTGGCTGATGTACTGATTAGAGCTGCTTTGTCTTTGAACTCGGAAGGTGCAGGTTCAAATCCCACTTAATGCTCTAGTACTTTTGAGCAAGATATTTACCTTGCCTACCTATATAAATAGGTAAATCATTGTATGTAGATTCATGGTATAAATTGCTCTGGAAAAAAGCCTCAGCAACAACAAATAAACGTAAATATAATGTATCAAAAATAAGACATTTTGTAGTTTCTTACTGCTGCTGAAGACTGTCTTTAATATGGGAGATTTTAATGTTTTTATCATTTATGACATCTGTATTTTATGATAACCCCATCATGAATTACCCTATTATGAATTATTGTCTGGATTGTATTTAGTTTTTGGTGACAGTACTCTTGCAGAAATTCTCAACATATGCTAAATAGTGTTGTGTTCTTTTCTTGAAGCATGTTTCTGTGTATGTAGTTTTTTTTTTTTTTTTTAAACACACTGCCTATATTTCTCTGGCTTTCATGTTCAACAGTCAAGGCCTCGCGGACAACACGGTGGTGGCCAAAGTCAACAATGAATTGTGGGACCTGGACCGACCATTAGAGCAAGACTGCCGCCTGCAGCTGCTCAAATTTGATGATGATGAGGCGCAAGCCGTGAGTCAATCATTTCTCCAAAGCAGTGGATTGAGAAATTCTAATTTTTCATTGATATTTTGATGTCAAGGCAGGAAGAAGAAATAGCCAAAATGCTAAGTGATCATTTCTAAACTTTTTTTCCACATTATAATATTGTATAATTTTTAAAATTATAATTCATGTAGTAATAATATATTTGAATTGTGAATTGACTGCCCTGGCTGTGTGTCTCCAGGTGTACTGGCACTCCAGTGCCCACATCCTGGGTGAAGCCATGGAGCGCGTCTACGGTGGCTGCCTGTGTTATGGCCCCCCCATCGAGAATGGCTTTTATTATGACATGTTCCTTGACACTGAGTGAGTTGCCACACCTTTCCACATCATCAGACTGCACACAGTGTGCCTGTAGGGTTTGATTATTGATTATAACTTAGCAAAGAATAGTGGTTAGTAATAGTAAAAAGCATATGCAACTTATCACAACCCGGAGTTACGGTGGCCATCCCATTAACGTTAGATTTTAAATCTCCAAGATGTTTGTTTGTAATTTCTAATAATGACATTTAATGATTGTGTTATGTGTAAGCAAGGCTCTTTTATTTACAGAACTTTTTGTGATTGCATTTGAGTTACTATTTATTTAAAGTGGCCAGCATGTAAAAAAGTGAGTATTTTGGTGACGCTGAAAAGAAAAAAAGCAAAAGAAAGCAGATTTAAAAATGAGCATATGATTTATAATGCTATGATTCATTTATATTCTATTTAAATACAACAAAGGGTGTTTGTGTAAAGTAGTATTTATGCATTTTAATTATTAATGTATCTTTATATGTTATATAACACAGTATAGTTGAATTTACAACTGAGGATGAAGTTTACATGTGACAAGATTGTAGGTTTTGAAGGTTACGTAACCCATTAATAAGATGTGGACCACCTGTATTTTGGTTGACAATGTTATCAAATTGACTTCAGGTTTTTAATTCAAATGTTGGTGATGGGGGATGGTGTTATATGATGATGGACACTGCATGTAACTTCATATCCTTATAAAATGGTGCTCACAGGTTTTCTACAATCTGTATAAATCTAGTTAATTTTAGATTTTTGATACTCTGAAAACGAGGTGACAGTTGAATGCCAAGTGTGAGTTCTACAGCTGACAGAACATATGCAGAAGAGCTAACTGTACTCACCTGTCACTTGTCAGATATGTTCAGTAGATTGACACAAGGTACGCATAGATAGAGAAAATTGTTAGGCCACACATTGAAAGTGCTGATGAAATCTCAAGTGGCTGTAAATGGCTGTTCCTCTGTGTTAATTTACTGTGCATAGTAAGAGAATGTGCCCACGGTGTTAGACATTGATGGAACAGTAGAAAAGGTGTGAACATCTCCTTTTGCCTGGCAGGGGTGTATCAAGCAATGATTTCCCTGGTTTGGAAAATTTGTGCAAGAAGATCATAAAGGAGAAGCAGCCCTTTGAGAGGCTAGAAGTCAAGAAGGAAACTCTTCTGAAAATGTTTAATGTAAGCTGTCTAGTTTTGAATCTGGGCATTGGAAGTGTACTTGATTTTAATGTGTTTGTAGCAGTGTTGGACATGTTGGGCATTTTTTTCTGTTTCCTTTGCAGTACAACAAGTTTAAGTGTCGGATTTTGAACGAGAAAGTTAATACACCAACAACCACCATTTACAGGTAAATCCCAGAGAAAAAGTGAAGGATATGGAGTTAGTACATTTAAAATGTGATGTTTTGGTATACAAATTTGGCTCTGTTTATAACCATAAAATGTCAGTTTTACGATATTTAAACTTTACTTTCCTAACTGTCAAGGTGTGGTCCCTTGATTGACCTTTGTAGAGGGCCACATGTGAGGCACACCGGGAAAGTCAAGGCTCTGAAGATTCACAAGGTAATCTTTCACTCTCCAACAAGACCATTGTCAATGTGAGATTTTTTAATCGGTGGCACTTGAAAGCCTCCCCAGCAGTGATTGCTCTGTCCCACTAAAGGTATGATGGGAACCACAGATCAATATACTTTATTGCAGGGAGACATGGGGAAAAGGGGGGCTGAGTAATATTGATATTATATAAGGGCCTCTTATTGGATAGAGATTTGAAAAAGTTGATAGAAAGTTGTAGAAGTGGACAGATCAGCACAATATATGGATTAATTGCGTTACTGCTTTCATTTTCCTTATAGACTGTTCGTTTTATAATATTTTACAATTCTGTATTCTAAGCAAGTCACCCCATTACTTTTATGTAGTGATTACAGAGTTTCTCTCTGACAATAAATCTGTTACTGAAAATATGCCTGTACATCACTATCATTTATATATTAACGTCAGCAACTTTTAAATTTAAGGGTTTTTTTTTTTTACACCTTATGTTGCTCTGTTTTTTAATCTTACTCAACACAAGTCATTTATATACTTAAAATTTGAACTGCTTCTTTCGGAAATTAAGCTTTGCTCTTGTGGTCAAATTTGAAAAAACTTGAAGATACATCATGTCTAATGGTATTGTCTAAGCTTAATGGTGTTCTGTGGGAATTCCAAATGTAAGAGCATTTTAAAGTGTGCAATAGATTTTTGAGGAGGACCTTACAGATAAATATTACCAACATCATTAAAAATTGTTTGCATATTATTTTTATTAGAACTCCTCTACATATTGGGAAGGGAAGACTGATATGGAGACTCTGCAGAGAATCTATGGGATTTCCTTTCCTGATCCCAAGATGTTGAAAGAGTGGGAGAAGCTCCAGGAGGAAGCCAAGAACCGTGACCATCGCAAACTGGGACGGGTATGCGATGCTAGAGGAGGCTGTGAAAGCTTCTGCCGCTTGACAGTGGAACAGAATGATCATCCAGTCTGAATTATTGTTGCCAATAAAACTATGGTAATATGCAAGGATTTACTTTTAAAATTAATGATATTTTAAATATTTAAAGTGAATTTATTCCGAAAATTTAAAAATGTTCAAAAATTAGAATTGGGAAATTCAAAATTAGGCATACAAATTTTCAGTTGTTTGAATTTCATAGTTCTCATTTAAAAGCAGCTCAGCAGCTGCTACTGTTTTATTTGTTTTTTAAAATTTTTTCCTTCGCAAATACTGATGCACATTATACATTGCTGCTGGTGTAATTTCAGTTAGGGGTGTATGGATTGCGAGGGTCGTGGGTGCAACGCTGTGGTGGTGCCGGCCCAGGCCTGGCAGCACCTCCTCTTCAACCCGTCATAATTAAGAGGGCTGCTGTCAGCGTGCAGCTCAATGCTCTGAGTCCCAAGGACCTGTCCCTCATTGTCTGATGGGGCCGCTTAGTTAGAGCGCGCAGATGTCTGAATTATTAACGGGCCATCTGGAGCTGCACAGGCGCCGACAGCTGCATGAGACGTCCATTACAGGCGCCCTGTCGCTGAACTTCATGTCGTCCCGCAGGAACAGGAGCTGTTTTTCTTCCACGAGCTCAGCCCCGGGAGCTGTTTCTTCCTGCCCAAGGGAGCCTACATCTACAACACCCTCATCGCATTCATCAAGGTGAGTGGCAGTGTGCTGTGTGTGTATGCCCTGGGGACCTTCTGGTGGGGCACTGCCACAAGCCACCTGCTTGTCCTTTCCATGGTGATGAGGGAAAAAATTGTTTTGAACTATTTGGATTCAGTAACAGAGGCTTCTGACATTTGAATAAACCCCACAAGTGGCAGTGTGTTTGCTGTCTGATCTGATTCAGATCAACAGCTTCCAGCACCGATTTTGACAGAGGCCAGGGGCAGGTGGCAGTTGAGCGTGTGGCTGTATATGCAAGGACATTGCTAATGTACCCTTGAGAAAGGTACTTGACCAAATTTTTTACTGCTTAAGTTACAAAAACTCTTGATCACTATGTGCCAATATTTTGATACACAGTCAGTTCATGTAGTCAACATTATTTTGTCATTATGTGGTTTTTCTTGCTTTGCATGTTTAGCTTTTTTAAGTGGATTAATTTTTGCAGTTTGGTGGAGCTGTGTGCTTTACTGGAGCGATGCTATCTGTTCCCCAAGGGTATAACCATAAGGTGATTTCCTGTTACTTGGACCAGGAGGCTACAAGGTTCAAGCCTGTGTCTTTAGCTGCTCTGCTGCCCTGCTCCATTTATACATGGAGGAACAGCTAAATGTTAAAAAAATTTATTTGACTCTGACCTGCTCTCCACAGAGTGAGTACAAGAAGAGGGGCTTCCAGGAAGTGGTTACACCCAACATTTACAACAGCAAACTGTGGCAGACCTCCGGACACTGGCAGCACTACAGTGAGAACATGTTCTCATTCGAGGTGGAGAAGGAAATCTTTGCCCTGAAGCCTATGAACTGCCCCGGACACTGGTATGATGGCAAGCAGTCTGGAACACTGTGGGTTGCAGGGACAAGGGATTCTTCATAGGATCCAAATACCTCTGTGCCTACAGTTTATTTATTATTAATTGTTTTTATATTTTACTACAGTCGGCTGCTCGAAGTTTTGAATAATGCGCTTTTTACTGTTAAGTTTTTTTTTTTTTTTTTTTTAACTATAAAGAGAACTGGTATACCAATTCAAATCATGCATACCAGTCAAAGTTTCAATCTTCTGATAGATAGCGATTGAGAGTAGTAAGCACTGCCTTGTGTTTTTCAGCAACCTGCTCTAACTCTAGCCAGAACTCCAGTTCTTTATTGTGCTTTCTTATTTACATCATGTTAATTCTTTGTAAAAAATTAGCTTGGGTCCTCTTTATTTCAAGATTTTTTTTTTTTTTTTTTTTTTTTTTTTTTTAATAATCGTATTTTATATAAGATTGCTTGTTGTGGTTGCCTGGCTGAAAAAATACTGATATCATCTGAATTTATAATGATCTATTATGAACAGTTAACCTCTTTTTGTCAACCTTTTTAATTACTATTAAATAATTAATAGCAAATGTCTAGTTTAGCTTATGATAGGGTGCAGGAATCTAATCCCAATTTAAACATTCAATGGTAACTGTATTTTTGGTAGTCCTGTATTTTTGAATGGGAGTTAGGACTGTTTACCGGAGAACTGGAAATTTTCTCTCCACAGCCTAATGTTCGACCATAGGCCACGCTCCTGGCGTGAGCTGCCACTGCGGCTTGCTGACTTTGGGGTCCTGCACCGCAATGAGCTGTCGGGGGCGCTGACCGGCCTAACCCGCGTACGTCGCTTCCAACAGGATGATGCGCACATCTTCTGCTCCATGGACCAGGTATGCAGAGATGCTGGTTCTACTCTGTAGGTGACACTCGTTTGGTGCTCGTGTTCCTTCACTTTCCTAACTGTCAAGGTGTGGTCCCCTGATTGACCTCTAGGGAAGCTGCCTAACATGGGCTGGTGGTTTTAGTAACATAAGTGCTAGAGTTCCTCTCTAGGCAGTATGCTTAAAGGGTTTCCCCCAAGTTTCTGGTAATCCATGTCCCATTTCCTCTTGCCTGCACATCTTACCTTAGATGTGTCGTTTGAAGTTCAGCTAGGTTTGCAGTGTGACATTTATGTGTTTCTGGCCTTGTCAGATTGAGGAAGAGATTAAGGGCTGCCTGGACTTCCTGCGTACCGTCTATGATGTGTTTGGATTCACCTTCAAGCTCAACCTCTCCACTAGGCCTGAGAAGTTCCTGGGGGAGATAGAAGTGTGGGACCAGGCAGAGAAGGTAATAACCTGCTTTGGTCGGAGTCTTTTCATGATGTCATATTGGCTTGAAGAAGTAGCCATAGGAGATTTAAAAATTAACCTTTACATGTTCTAATTTTTGCAAACAATATCTCAAATGTAATTTAATGTAATATGTGGTTTAGTGTGCAATGTATCTCCTTAATTTTAATCAAGTTGCATGGTACAAGAGCTGTATATCACCCTAAGATGTATAATTTGCCCATGTTAAAAATTACTGGGCCCACAAAGTCAACCCCATGTTTGCTCAAGTAACCCCTCAAAATGCAGATAGTTCTATTAAAAAGAAACATTTGCTTTTATTCATAATATACAGCATGTGGTGGTAGTGGTGGTGATGATGATGATAATAATATTTAATAATAATAATGGAAAACTGTAGTAATGTGAGCAGGTAAGTAAGCATTATTTTGCCATATGTAGAATCCATACAACCAAAATTGCCTCCTAATAGACACTGCTTTTATAGATTAAGCACTATCAGCTGTTTTCATTATCTTTTGCCCAAAAAACTTTACATGGAAGACAAGTTATGCAGTCGCATCACATCTTTGGTTTTTTCGACACAGACAAGGGGATTAATCACCTTTTTAATACTGAGAGGAATAGCCTTTTGGGTTTTTTTGGGGGTTCCTGACTCCCTTCTGTCCCACATTCTTCAACTTGGGGGCCATGATGCACCAGATGCACTAAATAGATGGAGATGAGGTCATAAGATTGCAGGATAGAATCACTGACAAAACTTAAAAAGAAGGTGTGGAGATGGTAACTTTTATTGCATGTTACGTTGTGGTTATTAAATATTGTTGTAAATTCTATACAGGTCTTGTCTTACGAATGTGCACATTTAGTATGCACAATGCCACAGCAACATCTCTTTCTGTCTACCTTTGATATACTCATTTTCACGTGTACATTGTATGTACCCCCGACCACTGTGCAGTATGGCAACCTGTAAGGAGCATACTTCAGCAATGTCCTTACAGTAACTGTGTACAAGTATAGGTGTTGGCGCCACCTGCTGTCACAAACTTTGAAAATTTGACCCGACTCGCCTCTTGTTGTCACTTGCTATAGGATGTCAAATAATTCACTTGTAGACTTGAAAACTTGTAAGTCAAAAACTTGTACCTCAGGGGATACCTGTGTATGTATTACCATATATCTGCGTATCTGTATATACACATCCATGCTTGGATACATACGTTATATATAAATATCAGGCTCTGACTAACATTTTCCTCTGGTAATGAAAGGAAAATGCTTATAATGCATACCAGAAGGTTGAACATAATTCTTAATGCTCTTCTTTTGAGTGTAGCAACTGGAGAGGAGCCTGAATGAATTTGGAGAGAAGTGGGTGCTGAATCCAGGGGACGGAGCTTTTTACGGCCCAAAGGTAAGTCTGCCTGGGCAGACAGAGACCACTGAGAATATTGCTCCCGTTTGACTATAAAATGTAATTAAATGACGGAATATTCCCATTTATTTATTCTTGTGTTGTTCCTGATTATAGATTGACATTCAGATTAAGGACGCCATTGGCAGATACCATCAGTGTGCCACGATACAGTTGGACTTCCAGCTTCCAATCCGATTTAATCTCACCTTTGTTAGGTATGTCTCTTGTTTGCTGTTTTTGTTTTAATTTCCCTTTTTTTACTTTTAGGACCTGAATGGTAAAGCAAAACGAAACTAGATTGTATTGTTCATGTAGTACAAGCACTAATCCTCTGTGGCAGCTGCATATTTACTGTTATGGTCTCACTTTACATCTGTGATTTTGGAATTAATCCACAGGACCAACAGCAAACCAAACTTTGAGCTTTGTATTGTGTGGTCTGACCTGCTTGTTTTCTTGCCTTAGCCATGAAGGGGATGACAAAAAGAGGCCAGTGATTATCCATAGGGCCATTCTGGGTTCTGTGGAGAGAATGATCGCCATTCTGACTGAAAACTATGGAGGAAAATGGCAAGTTTACTGAGTTTATGGATATTAGACAAGTCAAGCATTCCTGGTCTTACTCAGACTATTGTCAAACACTGTCATGGTTGTTGTTTTTTTTTAAAGTTCTTCAAGGAGCTGCACTCTCCCATCTCCAGTTTTCAACCAAAGGAAACTAGTCAGTTTGCTGAGTACTGGCGCACAGAACACAATGGCATTTGATTTGAAAAGCTCCGCAGAGAGAGAGAGAGAGAGAGAGAGAGAGAGAGAGAGAGCGAGCGAGCGAGCTGTTGAATCCACATCAGGGCCGACTGAATATAATCACACTTAGATTGATGATTACAAGAACTTTCTTCCAAATATAAGAATGTTGCCGCAAAACAAAATGTTTAATTGCATCAAGTATGTTCATATAGGCTTGGATATTTCCTAATATATTTCTAAATAAATGGATATATAAATAAATATTTTGGAATTATATTTCCAGTGCCAGATATAAAAATTGAAAAAATAAATACTCCCACGCAGGCAAATAACACAATCAAGACATCTTTGTCTGAAGAACATATTTCTAAATTGTACTGCAATCTGTGAAGCTGTTGCATTTACATATCTGAAAGATGCACTTGTTGTGCCCAGGCCACTGTGGCTGTCACCACGCCAAGTGATGGTGGTCCCCGTGGGCCCCACCTGCGAGGAGTACGCTCAGAGGGTGAGTACAATCAGCAGCATGAATTGTGATGAAGAGGGTAATGTGTGAGATGAACTGCTGAGCCTTATGGAACCTCCAAATACAGGTCCAGCAGGAGTTCCGTAATGGTGGGTTGATGGCCGATGTCGACTTGGACCCAGGATGCACTCTCAACAAGAAGATCCGGAATGCACAGCTGGCCCAGTACAATTTCATTCTTGGTAAGTCTTTCATTCACTGTCATATGCAGTTGTTTCCCGACTTACAAACTTTCAAGTAATGAACTTTTCGTGCTTACATTTTTTTTGAGAAGTATTTATGTGTTTAACATAGCAGTTCAGACTGCGTGCCAAAGCTTAACCTGATCTGCTGTCAGATAGCAGTGTCAGTAAGTGCGTTTTTTTTTTTTTTTTTTTTTTTTTTTTTTTTTTTTNAATGTCAATGACAAGTCTGATGGCGAGGCTGTAGATGAGGCTGGTACCAGCATCCTCAAACCGCTCAGTAAGTGTTTTTTTTTTTTTTTTTTGTTTACTGCACTTTTGTATTTACAGTGGGTCACAGATATTCTGCCAGGCATTTGAACCTAGTCTCTACAAGCTGCTCATTTTTTGCTTTGCTCCTGTCCAAAAAAACTGCACTGTTGCTTCCTACCGTTTGGAGGGCTCATGTTGCGGACATTCATTTAGCAGATGCTCACAAGCAGCGTCATTTACTCCAATTGCCATCATTTTTACTAAAACAAATTATAAATTAGCTGCACATAGAATTGACAACGAGTTAAACCCATTTATACAGCTGGCTGTTTTGACTGGAGCAATTATGATGGTCAGGGATACTGTAACAGGACAGGGCCTTAAACCAGCATCCTTCAGGTTGTCAGTGTATGCCTTCAACTCCTCCATGAGCTTCAGCCCCACTTATGCCCTTGAAACTATCCAGTAACAGTGACATTTTTGTTTTTATTACTAATGGACTAGAGAATCTGTAGCAGATTTCATGGAACTGTCTAATTAACAGCTGCAAATGGCTTATTAGCTCTATATATATATATATATATATATATATATGTATCGTCCTGCAACACACCCTTATGAACCATCATGGATTTGGTGATATGAAAGACATGCAGAGGCATTGTGGTTGGGTTTCTTTAATTCCAACCAGACTGTTCCGGGTTCTTGGCTGCATAAAGACACAATGATTTGCATTAAAAAGCCACTTTGTCTATGAGATGAATGGATTTGAATACAAGCGTCCTCGTGCATTGTTTTCTGAGCCTTTCTCTTCTCCGAGCAGTGGTGGGGGAGAAGGAGAAGAGCAGTGACACGGTGAATGTGCGCACGAGGGACAACAAGGTGCATGGCGAGCGAGGGCTCAAAGAGTGTCTGGAGCGGCTGCAGCAGTTGAAGGCCACGCGCAGCCGCAACGCCGAGGAGGATTTCTGATCCTTGAGGCATCTGCAGGCCTAACGGTGTGGCCTCACCGGGGCAAAGAGCTACATCCAGACAGGCTATTGGCAGAGGAGGAGTTCAGCACGCAGTACAACCAATCTACTCTTCTCACTGAAACAATGACTGTTTGCCTTTTTCTTCTTCTCCTTGTTTTGGGTTTTCAGTACAGAGTGATGTTAATACAGGTTGTTTTGAAGGTAAACCTGCTAAAATCTCAGCCAGGGTTGTCTGTTTGGGGTTTGATTAATTTGTTAGCTTTTTAAGCTCATCACTGTTACTTGGGGTATTTTTGTTTTTTCTTCTGAGCATCAATGATGACTTTTTTTTAAATTACTCATAATGCATGTGACTCTTTTCAGTGATATTTTTGTGGTAGAGACTTTTCATTACCTTAGTGTGAAGAAGGGCTGATAAAGTAACAACAAATGGACAATAAATTATTCTTGACTCTCCAGCTCAAAGTTACTGTGCAAATGATCAACTGTTTCTAATTTCAAACAAGTTTTTGATGTCTAAAAAATGTTTCCAGGAGCTATTAAAATTTGAAAAGCCTGTTCTCAATGTGTGTCATGAGCTATGTATGAAAATGAAACTCCTCTTTCTCTCGCTTCTATTTCTCTTCCTATATGTTTAGATGTTGATTTTCTGTAGACAGCAGAATAATGACTGGGGAGCTGCCATGTGACAGTGGACAGAAGTATTTACTATGTAAATCTGACTAGCTGAGGTACCTAGCACTACCCAGGTCAGAGTTTAAAGGTGACTTGCAGCACATTAGGCATATCACCACACTGACTACCCTTAAGTTGTGTTTCGTATATAAATTATTAGTGATGTTGAACAGACACCGCAAAGAGAGCAACACACCAGTCAAGTGAAAAGGAGAAAATTAGTATGTCTCATCAAACTTTATCCTTATATTAGTAACGTTTTGTGTGTGAGGTGTAATTTCTCATCGCTCTGTTGCCATTTGGGTCTTTTCTTCAGCAGCCCACCCCTCTCTGGTGTGTGCACACAGCTGTTTGTCCTGATCCAGACAAATTAGCTGGGAACTGCCTGGAAGATTAGTGGAAGTGTTTATTGGTGGTCCTGGAACACATCACTTATGTGCATTTATGCAAAAATCTTGTTTAGGTTGAGAAAGACCTTGTAAGAGTAAAAAATCTGACGCATATTTGGTCTTAACTTAGTAAAGGCTATTAATTTCACCTGTATCCGCTCAAACTTTAAAGTCAGACTTGTATCTCAAAGGGACACCTGTACTTGTGTTTTTTTTTGTTCCCCCCAGAGTAGAGCTGCCTGTGTAATCAGAGGACATGTACTGGCTTTGCCAATGCTTGTCTGTTTAAACCTACTGAGGCTACAGCTGGATTTGGTGACACGGAGACCCCCCACGTTTGTGCTTGGCTCCTGCAAAAAAGCCGTCGGCTTCAACGCGTCAGGCATGATGCTGTACATGCCTTCCGCCTGATGTCACATCACCCCCCCAGCGTTGCAGTGTGCCGCCACCGTCGTCACGGAGAATGCAGCTCCTGAAATAACAGCCCTGTAAGATTTAATTAGCAGACGACAAGTTTCAGCATCTCTTGGCAACCAGTGTTGAGGCAAGAGGCCAAAGGCAAGATATTTGTCTAAATTTAACCCTATAGTTTAAAAGAAAAGTATGATAAAAGAAAAATTGCACTGCCAAGGCTTTATGTAAAGCTGAGTTATACATTATGACTTTTTTGCTTGGTTGATAATGGTCAAAAGCTACCATCAGTGTCTGCCCCCATTTATTTGTGTTTTGGGCATGTAGCATCTCTAAAATATAACAGATGACCCACTGTACAAAGACACAGTAGGATTTTCTTAGATGAACATTTCAATAGTTGACTTGATATGGCTGTAGTAGCAAAATATTTCAGTGCTAAAATAATCTCCATGACAAAATAAAAAAAAAATCTAGATTGCTTATTTTTAATTGCTTTGCCACCTGGTGCCTCTGTTTTATAATACGAAGCTCACAGTTGTTGATTCATACATTTTATATAAAGCTATTAAATAAATTCACGAGTATTGACTGTAGCATTGTCTCTAACAGCAAAGCTTGCAGGTCCATCCCACTTATTGTCAGTGCTGCTGTTGGTTTGTGAACATAATAGCGCAGCAATGTTCTTGTGTTTATACTATTCTATAAAAACACACACTATTGTGTAATATTCTTCCAAGCATAAATCATTTCTTCTTTTCTTTTCTTGGTAGTTTTATTTAGCAGCATCTGCAGCACAGTGAAGCGCATTGTTTTCTCAGACCTGCAGTTTGCTTGAATAAATGAAGACAATTAAGTGGCTGGATTCCTGACTCCCAGTTGCAGCTGGGCTGTATGCCCAGAAAGTAAATAGTGGCCAACAAAAACTTTACATTTGGCTCCACTGTAGTTGGTGGGTATTTACAGACATTAAAAGGCAATCAGTTATTTGAGAAAAGTGGAGTTTTCAGCACAACCTAAACATTGTACCAGTGTAAAAACTGAGAGTAGCCTTTTCATTGCCTCTGAGAAATAATGTCCAGAAATGTAGTAGTGTATGTTAATCTGATCTGTTTTAGGTAGTAATGTTCTTTTGAGAGCTCGACTGAAGTTCCTCACAGTCCGTTTCTCCGGAATAGCTGCACTGCACAGCTCTGACGCTAGATGGCAGTGATGCACTCCAGTAAAACCACTACCAAGGGGCGGGTCGCTTGTATCGCACACAGCTCAACAAATGTAAACTTTTTATCTTACAGAAGAAAAATAAGGCACTTTTGCTAAATTTCATGCCCTGAATGTAAAAATAAAATCCAAGATGCTGTATCAACTATCTTTTTCTGAACAGAAAATTTAAAATAAAAAAATATTTTAAAAACCGTCTGAAACACATTACCTGCCAATGCTGAAGAAATATGAACATGTCCCTTTATTAGTTCAAACATCCACAAGATAAAAATGAAGCTGAAATCACTCTGTTATGTTAACTAGAATGTAAATATGAGATTTCAGGTGAGCAAATGTTTAGTACGGCTGATGTGTAAAAAGCCTCTCCAGAAGCATTTTGTGTGTAACTGGATTCTGGAAGCTTCTTTACTGAGATCCAGCAACACTCTGCTAGGAGGGTTGGTTGACCATCTTCACATAGATCTTTTTTTGCATGGCAGAAATATTCAGATGATTTTTCTCCATGCTCCTCACTCACAGCACTGAAAATGGGAGCAAAGAAATCCAAATTGCAATGTGAAAAATGTATCTTAAG
Source organism: Arapaima gigas (assembly GCA_900497675.1). Taxonomy (NCBI): domain Eukaryota; kingdom Metazoa; phylum Chordata; class Actinopteri; order Osteoglossiformes; family Osteoglossidae; genus Arapaima; species Arapaima gigas. Next base: position 409,859 of record UFQX01000439.1, read on the forward strand.
TGACATATCTATCCACCCCCGTAACTTTATGTCTTTCAGTTATTCCCAGAAATAGACTTTAACTTTAAGGTCCCCACAACAGAAGGACCTCTTCACCTTCACCTAACTGACATAGAACACAAAGACTTTAGGTGCTTCAGGTGCCAAACCTAATGGTCATGATTTATACTTTATCAGGTCAGGGTAGATCTTCAGTATCACAGCAGCCTTATCCACTGTTCCACCTGTTGTCCCATTATTGTTTTTAATCAATTCTTAGTAACAATTAGTGAACAAAAATTCAGTCTTAAAGCAATTTAAAATGGAAAATTATTTTGGACCAGTTATACCATTTGAAAAAGGTCTGAAATGTTAATCTGAAATAAGGAAAAGTGCTGCTACCCTCTTTATTGGTGTGTTGGCTGCATATCAGTCGGTGTCAGCAAACTATACTGTGTTACATTTTGAATTTCTGCAGCAAATAAAAAGACTGCTGATGCTCACGATATGTATTTCTTTAATAAAAGGGACACAAATTTCAATCGAGCGGTAGGAAAGCAGCGCGGAAGCCGACTTGCAGCACAACAGTGCATCCTGGGTAATGAAATGTGGCGATGAGAGTTATTGTAAATAATGGCCACTGTACTGCAGCAGTGTTTTGCTTGGAGTTTATGAGTGCACAAAGAGAAAGTCCTGGTTCTCCAAGAAGCAGCATGCAGAAGCACTGGTACCTACTATGTAGAGCTGACTTCTGCCCCCTTCAAGCCCTGGTTATATTGCATAAACTATTATATGTATAAACTCAGTTTAGTTTCACAGAAAATAAATATCACAATGTTTTAATCTGTTCAATAGACAATTGATAACATGTTTTGAATATAATGCATATGGAAAACAGTAATTCTGATTATTTGTGCTCAGTAGTAAAGGAGCGTTGAAGTGCCCAGTCTGGTAGGGGCAGCACTACCACTGAAGTCCACGAGGAGGTGAGAAACTCCCAGGAGGAGCAGCACTCAGACTCAGACCTCAGCACTCAGTGAGGTGTGGGAAAGAAAAATGTTTATACAAAGGGTTGTTAAAGAGCAAAGAGGAGTGGAAAGGGGCAAAGTGGGGAGTGAGATATTCCTGTAGCCTGAGGTTAGACAGCTCTATATCTGACCCCTGGACATCTTGATGGATCCCAGAGACTCCTTGAATGCTCCATGAATCTTGCGCTCGGGATTTTTCTCAGACCGAGCAGATCTGCACCATATGTTCTAATGGGCACCATGCCCAGAGGGGTCAAATGGTCTGATGCACTGAACAAACTCTGTCTCTGTTTAAGGTCAATTTGTTTCGGAACGAAAATGCAAAAATGACAGCACTTTCTGAGGCAGGATCGTAGGATGCGGCACAGTATCAGTATTAGACCTCAGCTTGCCTTGGCTTGTCTCTCGGAAACAAGCACTGATTTCTTTTAAATATGTATGATTTCATGCATGTTATTCTTTTTGATGAATTCAAACTTTAAATGCTTCAGTATTTCTTTTTATTGTGCCTTGGTCATCCAAAATTCCTCCATAGGTGTAATGTATTTGCAACACATCAATCAACTGTTTTTTGATATATTTCGCGTTTCCTTGTTTTCACTTGCTACCTGTCTAGTGTAGCAGAGGTCAGGGGTCTAACCCAGAGGCACACGGTGCAAGGTGGGGGACCCCCTGGGCTGGATAAAAGGCCATCACATCTGGGAAAACTGTTGGGTGGACAGATGTGGCAGGCTCACCTAGCTGGATTTAACATGGGCACACACACACACACACACACACACACACACACACACACACTCTTTCTCTCACACTTCACACGTCAGTGACGTATTTTGATAGAATAGACCCCTTATAAGTTTATGCCCAGACTACAAGTGTGACTTTTAAACTCATCACTGAAAACATGAAATCATAAAATGAAAATGAATAAATTAAAAAACAAAATTAAAAACATATTTAGTGCATTCTGGTGTTACTGATACTCAATATCAAAGTAAGAATTATTTCATAAAATATACATTTTGAGTAGAAGTAGAAAAATTAAACAAAAAGTGGCTGAATCATCATGGCCATTCAGAATCTGATTTAAAAATACTTTCAAGCCAGTTTAATTCATTTATCTACTATTTCATACCTAAGTGGATAGTTATTTGGTTATTAAGAGATGCTATTATGGTATTATGTTTGTGCAGTCATTCATTACAAAAATTAACAATTTCATATGTGAGAAATGAATATTGTTAATGCAAATTTGTGAGTATTTGAAGTAGACCTCCAGACAGACTTTATTTAGCTTTCTTCACGGAAACTGAGTGTGTTTATTTAAGGAGGCTATATAGTCAGTGAGGACATTTCTAACTAGTTAACTGTGCGTATAAGCAAATAACATTTAAAACACATTTTCTGACGTAAAGAAAAGCTGAAAAACAAGAACTAGGAAATAAACCTGCTCAGTTTAAACCTGCAAAACTTTGTCCTTAAAGTCGCACAAAGTAACATACAGTGAGAGGTCAACCTGTAACAAGTTTCATCTTCCTATTAACAGTGAAGCCATCCAGTTTTTAATCAAAATTTAAGCACCAAATGGATACTAAAAATAGTTTTATGTTTATATGTGGCAATATTATCACCAGCATCTTTTCGTTTGCAGTTTTAGTTCAGCGTTCGTACTCCAGCGTGAGATTTATTAATGCACCAGGGGTTTCTCAAGCTAAAATTTCCCCTGCAGGGCATAGAAATCTTGACACCCAACCTTCTTGTTTCCACAACACTCTCAGGCTCAGGATTTCTGAAACTTGAACATCACTAGTAAGTATCTATTTTTTTGTCTTATGGCATATTTTTGCCCCCCACACACCCCACCACCCACCCACCTCCTCCCATGCAGAAATCCAGCAAAACCCCCCATTATGGTCAGCCACTCATGAAGTTAGTTTTGCTAGGGAAACCAAACTGCCATCTTTAATATCATAATGTTTCCAAATTATATGGTTCTAATTATGAACTTTTTGATCACATATGCTTGCATCTGGAAAGTTTGTGTGTGACCACAATGGAGCTTTTTCTGCATTGAAAAATATGACCTTTACGTCTGACCCAGCATAAATGAAGTACCACTTTTCATTCAACAAGAGGTTTCTCCCTGCTCAACTACTGTATTTGTGGCAGCTTTTTCGATATGTTTGATCATGATTCAGTTTTATATTGCTTAAAACATTATTCAAATTCACTACGGGGAGTTTAAACATCCTTTTAACAGCTTCCACGTTTGTCATTGAAGGTATAACTCACATAGGTGACACTGTTTTGTGGGGTTACAGCTCAATTCTACAGGAAAAAATACCTTTAAAATCTGCTAAGCTATATCTACTCTAAATTGTCTTAAGATGCTTTTATGGTAGGATTTTAGTATATTATTAAATCAGTCTGAATTATCTAACAATTTTTGAACTCAGGAAATCTTTTTCTCAATCCTTTTCTTGGTCAGAATAATCACAGACTATTCAATACTGTGACTTACAAAACATTTTAATGCATATTTTGCTTATACCACAACAGTGGATTTGTGCTGAGGTGTAAAAAATATGTGGAATATGAATTAATTACAAAAATGCATTAATTTAAAGCTTTAATTATTAGAGCAATTACAGAGACATTTTTTCCTTTGTGGTTTGCCCGTTTTGAATGAATGTATGGTGTTAGAGCCGAGGCTATTAAGCCATTTTATCCACGGTGCCTGTTCTTTTACAGGTTGAGAGCATCACGGCAGGAATGATGAAACGAGCACAACTCAGCATTTCTGGGCCTGTGACTAGAATCACGGAAGCGTGGTCCGTAATTTGGACCATATGGTAGAATGTGACATGTGAATCACTTAAATCACTTCATTTCCAGCCGTCTTCCATGCTAGTCAGGGCACTCTGTGTTGGAAGGAGTCGTAAGTCCACCCAGCTGCTTTTAAATCATCCCCATGTCTTGACATCCACTCTATAATGAACATCTAAATGCTGACGTCCGTCCCCCAACTGGGAAAAAACACCTTCCTTCCCCACAATTAATCACAAAGCCTGTTTTTGATTAACCATAACGTTTGCATTTTATTAGAACTATTTTCCGTGACAACAGCACAAAATAAACTAAAGTGTGAGCCAATTAATATAATGCATAGATTGTCCCTTAAAGAGTACCAGTTGCAGTATTGCAACAGAACGCTGTTTCACCAGTCTTTTTTCCATTTCACTTCTCATTGATAAGATGTTACAAAACAAAATAATTTTTCTTTTTTTCAAATAAATTATTTTTTTTTCTCATTAACCTTTTACTGTCTCGTGAACGTATTTACTTATTGGTCTTCTGCGTTATTTTATAAAATCTCTCGTGGATTATTTGGTTTATTTTTCCAAAATCATCGTATCATTTCAGGATTCTGTTAATAAATTAACAGATCTTCAATTTTAAATAGTTCAACTGTTTCCTTTAAATAACAATATAAGAAGAGTGCTTGTGTCGGAAGACCTCTACAGTTTGTACAGTGTTTGTAAAATATTCTCTAATAGAGTCACAAATGGATGGAAAGTACAGTTTTATGAGGTTTGACCAGAATGAACTCTTTTCCAAAGAGGATGACTCACACTGACTCCACTGAACTTTTAAAGGTTTCAAATAACGTGCGACAGACAATACCGAGACATGTCTAATGTTAGACTTTTATAGATAAAGAAACTGAAGTAAACTAGAATAAATGAACTCGAATACCACCGTTTTGGTGCAAGAAGCTGGTGGTTGAGAAAAAAGTGAAGGTGTCTTTCTACTTCTGGACAATGTACTGTTGTTATGGCAGGGGAGTATAACAACGGCTATAATAAAATCAGATATTTACAGCAGTAAATCAGTTAACTGGATTCTGAATCATCAGTTAAAGTTCAGTAGATGGACTACTTTTCCTTTTTGGAAAACAAGATTTAATCCATCTGGGAACTGAGCATTCCTGCTCTGGCTTTCCATCACAGCCAGCCCCTATTCCCAGCACTGAGGGGAAAGCAAAAATAAGACTGCAAAATATGCATGACTTTCTTGTACAGATTAAAATTATTTGAATTTCCCGACAGCATGTAGCCTTTTGTGAAAAGGTGCTAGAACTACTGAGATTCTTGCTTCTCCACAAGCAGTTCTTTCTCTGGGCCACTAAACAGCCTGGGTGTTATGCAGAGCTGTTTTTCCACGGACTGTTTTTCTTCCCCTTGCGTGGTTTTGTTCAGCCAGGACATCGGAGGTAAGAAGCACAAGTTCACCCTGCCTCTCTACAGTTGACTCCCATGGATGGGGATGGAGAAGTCAAGGTGACAGCAGCATTAATCACTGGCCAGCGGTCCTAAGAGGTGGTCGTATAAAACCGAAAAAAGAGGGACCACCCAGATGGCGCAGGGGGATCGACCAACGGCTCGTATCTTGAGCGTACAGTTGTAGAGCAATCAGGGGTATGTATGGCCCTCCTGCCTCCACGCGCTGTTTCAATCCAAGGGGGCTCTCTTAGCAACACAGGAAGGACCTGTCTGGCATCCAGAATGCAGTGATTCATATTTGGCACCTCCATAAAGGTTTTGGAGTGCTAGGCCCTCTGGGCCCATTTTGACTCTTCTCTCTTCTGTCCTTTGGAAAACTATAAACATCTCAAACCCAATAACTAAGAGAAGGCCATTATGCTCACGCTCTGGGGTATTTTGTAGACCTTGTGCCAATTGATTATTTGGATGGCTTTAACTGGGCAGCCTAGTGCACAGCTGAACACCATTTGTATTTTCTTGTGGTACATAATGGGAGGACAATTTGAAGAAGCTGAAGGGGCGTCCCATTTTTCTTTTGGCTCTCTGTGTGTGTTTTCAGAGCAGACCCTCTTCTTTCAAGAGTGGGTGGAGCCAGCAGTGTGCGCTGAAGGGTAGTAAGACCAAACTTTGGCTGCTGTGAAGAGTGTAAAAACAGGCATCTTCTCCACCACGCTCCACCCATGTGGCCCTGAGGGGTGTTAGCAATCTATCGCACTAAAGAAGGGTGCATCTTGGGTCTCCTTGTGTCAGACCACCCTCCCCAGGCAACCTCGAACATAAGCCCTCGCCATTGACCGTGCGCCGCTCATTCAGCAAACAGCCAGCTTTCACAATGCCAGTGAGCTCAGTCTGATGTCATGGAAAATGGCCTCGACTGTATAAGCCTTCTTCTTTTCCAGGCACCGATCACTGCACATCTGGGAAATGGGGTTAACTTTCAGACTGAACCTAACACTGTGCAGCTCTGCAAAAGCTGTTCACTGCTGACTCAGTGTGAGCATTCGAACGTGGACCTTCACACCCCTTCTGTCATAAATTGAAACATCTGGGAAAACTGTTGGGTGGACAGATGTGGCAGGCTCACCTAGCTGGATTTAACACGGGCACACAAACACACAAACATGTTTAGTTACCGTGGAACAGTGCTTGAAATGGTCAGCAACTGTACTTCTACATTTTGCTCTGTGGATTACCAGGACATTTTCTTGCGTACAGTACCTTCTCATCAACTCCTGGTGATCTTTGCTTCTCCTGACCAACCAAATTCTCTGCCTGAGCTCCTCTCCAAGCGAAGGACTGCTGTAGTACATGGTGATTATCTATAATAGCCCTCACAGCTACCTCTCATCACCCAGGATGCAGTAAGTTACGCTGCAAGTCGGCTCACGTGCTGCTTTCCCACCGCTTTGACATTTATGCCCCCTTTATTAAAGAAACATAAATCGTGAACATCAGCAATGCTTCCTAGTATCTTTTATTCACAGCAGAAGTTCAAGGTTTAATACTAGTACTGACCGATACAAACAGCATCAAGCTGGAATTTATTTTTTTCCACTTGAAACAGTGCCTTACAGGCAATTTTTGGCATTGCTAGTATGTGCAATGCATTGTCATTATAAAATGATTTGTACTCACTTTTCTGGCATGTCTGTGTTTGGAAAGGAAACTTCTTTGATATATGGAGGTGCACTAAGGGCTTCTCTGAGGTACTGCAAGTTAAAATGGCATCCTTTTTTCAGAGCATTGTATTTTCTTTTATGCAAACATGACTATGGAACACTCATTGTCCACAGAGACTACTTACACCCCGAAAAATAGGCGTATATAAATTCATACATAACTACAAGGCAAGGCATAATCACACTTTAACTGAGTGGTTTTGACAAGGATCAGCATATGTTTTTCAATTTCTATTTGGGGAAAGAAATACAAATACATGTCAAAGCGTGTTTTCTGGAGGCTTTGGATAAAAGTATGTGGCATTAAGATGAAAAAATGGGAGCCAATGCAGTCTGGCTACAGGACCTCATGAAGGCTTGAGCACTTCAGCTCCAATTACTGTAACGTGTCTCCACCCTGGGCCTCATGAATACTGCCCTTGTGAAAAAGGCCCCCAAATCAGCCTTAATGACTGCACTTTTTGGTCATTTTTAGTATGACCCATGTTGCTTGTCTGCCGAAACCACTTCAGGGTTTGCTTTACAGGCTATAAATTTCTGTAGGTCATAGCTCATTAAAGGCTGCTTCAGATGAAATCACTGCTGGCCAAACAGGGTGCTGATAAAGTCAAGTGTTTATGGGCGCCGCTCCACTCTGTTCTTCAGTCACTTGAACTGGGGACAAAAGCTTAATTAATCCAAAAATTTAATTTGGACACAATCTTCTACACACCCTTGTTCAGGGAATGATCACCAACAGTTCTCGCTAATAACCATAACCCAATAAATAGCTCTGGACTCAGAAGGTGTTCCCATAAACTGTTATAAGTTTTGTAGTTATATCCCTGGTGACAGACAAAATTTGAAATGCAATAATACCTCCATTAGCGCACTAGTTGCATTCTTGAAAAATTGAGCATTTAAAGAAATCGTGCCAGAAGAGGTTGCTAATATACCATGTATTAGATTTGGTCAGTAAACATCATCCATCAGTACACAGAGGGTGGAAAAAGCTGTGGTACAAATAAAGAAGAGAACTAACATGAAATGGGCCATTAAAGCAGAAAAATAGTATAATTGTCAGGCAGCGGTTATAATGTACTACTGGAGGACTTGTAACCTGAAGGCTGCTGGTTCAAGTCCCGTGGAGGTTTTCGCTGCAGTTTTTTTAAAATAAAGTACAGCTGTTGGTTAAGCAACAATAAAGACAAATGGAGTGGGAAGAACCATCATTTCCAAAGTTTGTAGGTTAACAAAGGAAGGTGAGCTCAACTATATGGGAGAGGACCTAGACAGTTATTATCCTAGACTTAGATCATTGTTTGGGCCCTACCTACACCATATTGTGATAAGCAACAGTAGCTCCAAGATCAAAAGCCAGTGCCATGTACTATACTGCCCTGGTTTTCACTAGACTACATTACTGCAGTCACCACCTTCCAACTAACTGTTGACTTGGAGCATAAGGCCTCCACTTTAGAATTGCTTTTGAATGTGCACATCAGGTGACATGTAACATAAGATGAATGTGAGCAGATCTTTGTGTGAAATATCGCTGCTTTAACCAATGATGACGGAACCGGATTCGGACAGCGTAGCTTTACTGATGACAATCAGTGCCGATCAAATAAATTCTTGACAAATGGTGGAGGAACCCTGTGAGGGATTTCCTACCCCTGAATTACCATATCTGTCTGCATGTGACTTCAAAAAGGATCAAACTCACTCATTACTTCCATTGCTGCCCATGTAATTTCTATTGTCAGGTGTGACAAATACTTGGCCGCTGCCTCGGAAAGGTAGTCCCCGCTCTGACATAAATATTGTAGCCAGCCTCTCTTTTCAAAACTTCAGTCCAACTCCGAATGTTTACTCACTTCCCAGTCTATTTTTCCAGTTTCTGACACTAGTTTAATGTAAGTCAGCATCACCTTCCTGCAAAGATCCCTGCTCTCATATTCACTTGCACCTTCTGTGGTGTTTCCAGCCGGTTTCAAAAGAAGACAGGCCATTTCACTCACCAAAGAGACAGCAAGCAAAATCAGAACGCAGACCCACTGGAAGGGGAATACAGAAGCCATGCTTTGGCACACAGTCACTGTTTAAAAGCTAGCAATTGAAATACGATTTGGATAACACCTTTTTTGACACTTGTATAGGTGTTCAAAAGCTCTGACGCTCACATCATTATTTTGACACGTCTACTAGTCCTTCTTAGCCTAATACTCTAAGTCTCTAACATCAGTTTATATATCAATAATGACGGCCCACCTTTGTTGCCTGAGTGACCTTGTAATTTGTAGGCTGTTGACAGAAGCTTAAACCAATCAACATACAAAACTAAATATAACATATAACTTAACAAATTAAAACCCTGCATTCATTGGAAATATGACGACAAGTGACCAGTATTGTTGAACGTAATTTGTGGACTTGATTTAAATTTAAAGGGACTTTGCCCAGTCCAGAATGATTAAAAAAAGGAATTAATATTTATTTATACATTTTGAATAATTCTGGGGCCCTTGTAGCGCTGTGGCTTTGGGCTACAGCCCAGGTTAGTCCATTTAAAAGTCTGGTCCTGTGCACAGGGATGAACAAAGCAGCCTCAAGGGAGAGCTGTCATACTGCAGAATGACCCAAACTACAAACATGACAGACTAGCACATTTCACGCTTTTATTTTTGATCGCTACTGTCTATAGCTACAGAAAAGGTCATTTTTCTTTTAGCCACCCATTTATAACACATTTGTTATTCATACTAGAATGGCAATGCAGGGAAAGCGTAATGCTGACTGGATATATTAAGACACTTAGGAAAGTAGAAATGTTGCAACTCAAAAAGCTTTCTATATTGTTTATCCTATAGACCAATCAAATCTATTGTTTAATAATGCATTTAATCCATTTGGAGAGTTACTTACAGTTTTTTTAATGTTCTGTGTTTTTAAATTTCACATTTAGCTCCTGCATTTTACTCTTCTACTTTATAATACCTTGTGCTCTGAGAAAACATTTCTACTTCTTTTCCCTGCATTGCTGAGATGCATGTTTTCTTCTGTATGAATTTCTAATTATATCTGTGCTGATTTCAGTTGTCTATTTTTATTTTTGTGGATTTCTGTTGTGTTTTTGGTTTGATGAATGGCTCAACATATGTGCCAGTTTTGCTGCTATTTTCCTGCGGTCATGGAGCAAGTTGGAATTGACAGAAAGTAAAATAAAGTTCTAGCCAGTGGTCAGAAAGTAGTGGAGGAGTAAAGCAAAGCCAGTGTTGTATGGCTCACCAAAGTGACCGCAGATGAAATTTGACTCATGAACTGTGATGATTTGCCTGATAATTTCATTTACCTGACCAGCTTCCATTTTCCCAGGATTTCTCCCAGACTAGAAAAAACAACATGTAAGACTATAAGAAGTTTTTTTTTTTTAATTATTATTTATTTACTTAGTTATTTTATCTCTTTTTTTATTATTAGTTACTTCAAATTGCGTAACTGGACAGAGAGTACACAACAAAAGTATTGTTACAGGATACTAATAAATAATTATCTTTCACATCTTTCACATCATCCATGTGCTAAAGTAAAATGGACAAAAAAAGTGTTTGATATAAAAATCTGCAGGAAAACAAATTGCTCCTTAACTACAAACTTTCAGCTGGTTACCTGCACAACAATGGTGCTCACTAGTGTCAAAGATTTGGTACTGAACCCAAATCAAAGCTAAAATTATTTTTCCGAGCAAAAGTTTAGTCAGTATTTTTATTCTGCATATTTTTATGCATGACTATAGGCTGCGCCACACTGTGATGCACCATTAACTGACAAAACAACACCTTTTGACTGGCACTATTAATCCTTTAGCCATACATATTAATATGTGTACACAATATAATTTTTTTTTTCATGAACTCCCAGGGACTACCTCTCCTTGTGACTGAATGTTAAATTTAATGCCCAATTTAGCATGGACTTTTGTTGGCCACCCCTTTGTTACGTGGGCCCTCCTAATCTGGCGGCCGGGAGCAGGGTGTTGCTGATGGTCCGACGGGCCCCATTGTGCCGTGGTGACAGCACGTCCTCGGGCCAGGGGCCCCGAGCTGTCAGGCACGGCTGTCATAGGCAGGACACGGCAGGCCAGCACACAGCCAGGGGCCACAGCTTCAGTGCGGCCACATAGCGCTCGGAATGCCGGCCCCTGTTGACTAGCAACCAGCATCACAGGGGTTCCTTG
>UFQX01000439.1:426085-468916 GCA_900497675.1 Arapaima gigas
CCGTGCAGTGCTGTGGAAACTGAGCATGGCCCACAAGGACTCAACAAATGCTGATGCCCACAGTGTAATATATGCTTTGCAGTCCTTAAAAATGCCTAAAGTGAAATATAAAAATTCAAGAGTGTTTAACACAACGGCGAGGTAAAAGGGCATTAGGAATTCTCGCAAAACCTCGTATGATCTTAAAGGTATTTACATGTCAAAGAAAAACTATCACTATTATTTAGTAAATGCAGATGTAAATGTTCTGTATTACATATGGTTCTTTATTTATATAAATTTATGTTAAAGCTTAATCAGGTTTCTCCGACATCTATCAAACAACTACACTAAAATTTTTCTACTAAAAACGCCATAATTTTGTATGTACATGAAAAAATTTCCTGAAAATATCACAACCTATCTAAAACCTGAACAACGCAATGCTTCTTTTTATTTACAGTCAATTTGCTACTCGAGTCTGTGTGTATTTTAAATTGAACTGCATACTCCCCCAGCACTTAAGCACTATATTTGGTCACCTGCTGCGGTTTATGATTAATCATATCCAAACTCTGTAGGGAATCTCGCATTTGTGTCTGTCTGATGTCCAAATATTTAGATAAAGTATGAATTTAACTCCATGTTCTTGATAGTTTACAGTGGTAACAGGCAGGGGTGCTCTTAAGAGAAGTTGTTTTATAGCAGACAGAAATTAAAACAGAAAGCCTTTACCTTTTTATAAGCCATTCACACGTGCAATACTGTACTTGTGCCTTTCTCCTTTTCGACTTGTGCCTTTCTAAAAGAAAAAATATGAATAAAAGTGTTGAGCATAACTGGGTGGGTGGGGGGTGATCTTACAAAGACCTTGCTTTTGAGTGACCTGAGGGGATGGATTTCAAAGGCCCTGCTGCAGGTTGTGGCCTGCTCCTGGGCCAGATCCGAGAAGAAAAGGCCCAATTACTGACCTCGGAGGGAGTCGGCATTCCACAGATTAGAGTCACTGGCAGTTTGCTTCACAGACTCACTTCTCATTATTCAGCACGACCGAGGCGCCATTAATCCATCTCGGTTCGGCAGCGAGATATATCTGTGGGCCAAAGCACGGTTATTGCCCGGGATGGCCAATTTCTAATTGGAAACAGCAAAGTTTTTGTGGAAGATGTATTAACAGCATTTAATAAACAGAAAGATTGCGAAGCGTGAGTTATGCTGCTAGAGAGCAGTCCTGTGGTATAGTCAGTTACCTCCAAATAACTGATAATTTTAACACCACAACGGCCCATAAAACATTAGTCATCTGCTTTTAGTTCTTGACTGTGTAGAGAAAAAGTGCAGTGTTGCAATAGTTTGTCGCTGCTAGTGACAAAGTGTGTCGTTGTAGGAACTGTTTTGCCGGCTGTTCAAGAATAAAAAAAGGAATATGCAAAGAAAGAACGAAACCAGTACAAATATAAACCAAAATATCAGTAGTATGTTGTGAAGTAATGGCCCTTTGAGCAGGAAAATAAAAGTATATGCGTGACATCTGTGTCTGATTAAAGTCGAAGCGCTGCTGAGTCGACCATTATAGTTATGGATGAAACGGTTTTTGAGAAATTGAAAACAGTGATGATAAAACATTAATAACTTACCAGGTTTTTGGTTTTGATTGCTATTTATCAAAGATAGGTACTGGGCAGTATCCATCTTACTGACAAACACGTGCTTCTCATCAGATTCTGAGCATCTGTGGACTTTCCTCTGAAATTCAGAAATTCTCAGTCTGCATATCAATTGTACATCTTGTCAAATGACTGAAATTAAACAATTTGAATGGCGGTATATGGGTCAATAGCAACTTATTTCCTGTCCCAAAAGCAGCAGTGTATTCATAAGACCTTCTACCACTGATGTGACTGGATAAGTAATGTTTAACAGCAACACAGTGCAAATCTGGCTTTTACCACTTTATTCAATAGAAGGATTCCAGTACAAGAATCGAACTGTGATTCTGACAGGCTGTGTGACGAGCTGAAAGTCCAACAGAAAGGACGGTGTGTGTTCTGTGTAATGTGAAACCGCTGCCTCTCGTACTACACGACATCCAGTGCATGCAAGGCCTACATTTAAATGAAACGGATTTCATCTAGACTGCTGGATTAGTGATAAAAATGACTGACCGGTGTGTTTTAAAGAGCTGCCACAATGTCCCTCAGAGCAGTTTTCTGACAGATGCCTAATTCCTCCATGAAGCTTTTCCCATGAGCCTTGCATGCAGTCAGTTGGAATAAGCTCTTTGAGTCCATGTGCATCTGCATCACTGTCCAACCCGTGAAACTGCCACGGTGACACGCTTGTTCTTCACATCCCACATAATGTGCAGGAAAAGAGCGTGTTTTACACGCGAACTTTGTACAGCAAAGTTGGGTTGCTTTTCAAGATATGAAGTCTGCACAAGACCACACACTAGATTTATTCACAAGTCATGGTTATATTTGTTGAAACCAAAGGTTAAATAATGATTGTTTGAGTGAAGCGGGCCACAGCCTGCTATCACCGGTGGTGGTAAACAGAAGTCGCTTCTCATGGCTAAACACTATGGTATAAAATATCACACAGAGGCTGATTCTCTTTCTTTGCGTCAAAAGAAGGCAGCTCACATTTTCGGACTTTTTCTGCGCTATTGAGTAAGGCTTCTTCTGTTGATCGTTTAATTCAACACCCTCACATGCACTCAAGCAACATTTTAAATAAAAATCTTGCTGGCATCAGCAAAATAGCTGACAGATGTCACGTCACTTTGTCCCTGCTGAGCTGCTTTGAAAGGCAAGATGTTAAAGACCAGTGTAAAAATACGTCCTGGCTGTGTAATCCCTAGTAGTTTATATTGCATAATAACACTCAGCATGAAATGAGTTCATAAAGGCTGACATGGTTCAAGATACATAAAACACCTAAACCGACACACAACCTCACTGACTACACAGTCCCCACTGCTGTGCTACGTGTCACAATTGAATATGCTTCTCTTTAGCTCTAATAGGAAGAGTGTGATTTCCATACATTGTTAGTAATATATTTAATAGCTTACTTGTAATTATACTCTAAGGAAATATTTGAACAGGGTTGTGTGCAATGTTTACTAATTTAAGAAACCGAATGGTGTTATAATTTGATTTATATAACAGGGAGCTTTGATTTGAAGTTGTGTTCGCTTTAAAAGGAATGCACTGAAACCTCAGCAGCCACTTGAAAGCGTGAGTGTGTGTGGGGGTGTGTGCTGGCCTGGGTACAGTAAGGTGTAAAACAAAGGCAAGGCTGTCTGTCAGAGGATTTGAGTACCTTGTATCAGCATAACAGTACATGACAGTATTACTGTATGGTTCATTACATTTAGTGTCAGGTCTCAAGAAAATATGCCACTAAATGTGTCATTTCACCAAGAACTGTCGTACAGAATGCAATTTTAACTTAAATATGTGATACCCAGTACATAATACACCTTACGTGCAGTAATACCTGGATTAGCACTCTAGAGGTGGTCTTCAGGAAAGGAGCTTAATGAAACAGCGCTATAATAAAGTCATTAATACAGCATATTGTATGAACGAAGCTTGAAAGGTGCAACATAATAATACAAAATAAAGTGTAAGTTTAATAAAAGCAAAACAGTGAAAGTAGTCTATTTTGCGGGTAACAATTATAAAATAAAAAAAAGTTTTAAAATACTGTTTGAATTTTTAAAAAATATGATAAATTATGATAAATCACAAAATCTGAAATAAAAGTAGGGGGTGGTGGTAACTGACGTTTTACTGTACTTTGTAAGAACTGCTAGAAGGCCTGAACTGTTTAAAAATGCGGTGGTGCACTGACAATGAGCACAGAACAACACAGGCAAGGTATGGTGAACCATTGGCAGGGTTGCTGTCCCCTAAGAATAAGACTCATTATGTCCTCCCCGCCCTCAGTGTGGCCAGTGAGCCCTATGAAGGCATCTTAGCTTCACATGATCACCGTTCATTAAACAGCTTGAGCTCCTGTGGTCACTGGAAACATTTTGGGAGTCTTGTCAGAGAAGCATCTGAATTTCCCCTTTACAATCACTATTACGACAGAAAGAATCCGGCTTCTACTTAACTGTAAACTTTTATGGTCGGCCACAATATCAACAATGTAATGAGAGTGGTCGTTGCTGGTCACGTTTCAAGATTGCAAATATTTCTTTTACTGCCAAATTGAAAGTGTTACAAAATGTTGTATAAATCAGTCTGGCAGTCTATCAATGTGGCAGTATAAGACTTGCAAGAATATATAGTTTTTTAGAGTACTTTGATATAAATGTTTAAATGGAAGATTGTAAAGTAAAAGCAAACCTAAAAAATTAATTTTTACAGTAGAAAAAAAATCTACAGACATCAATTTATGAAATTATCATTATGATAACAGTTGAATTAGTGTACATCCACAGAAGTATGAAATATGTACACCACCTTGTAAGCTCTTCACCGGGGTCATCAGGTAGGCACCATCCTTCATCGACGGAAGGATGGTGCCTACCTGATGACCCCGGTGAAGAGCTTACAAGGTGGTGTATTAGGGGTGGAGCGGGGTAGATAGGTAGGGTGTTAGATGGGTATGGTAGGGGTCTATGCTACATCCCAGGCTGCAGGATATCTGTCAATTTATCCTGTATATTTGTAATTCGTAATTACAGTTAAATCAGTGTACATCCACAAAAGTATGAAATATGTAAGGAAATTTCAAGTATACTCATTCATTTTTTGACATCTAAATTCTGGAAGAAACTTTCACACACCTTGTTACTTTACCTGTGCTTCCACACAACCCATGATGCAGGTCTGAAAGTATTTACTTTCAAAGAGCTACTAGTAGAAGTGCTGCGAACGTTGCATGTATGTCTCAGTGTTTTGTTAACTCCGGAATGATCATATGATACAAAATACAGTTATTACACATGTACCTAGGTTATATGGAAGATTACCTCCTGGTTTTATATGCATTATTTTATGGAACATCAGCAACACTTTTGTCAATAGTGTTTATAAATAAACATCAATAGACTTTTCACTTGCTTGTCAAATGAAGGCATTAAGGCACCAGATATTTAATATAGATTTTACTCTATGTTTGTTTGCTCACTTAGAGCTCCTTTGGAAATTTTATTATTGATAACGAGTAACTAAATAGTCATAAATTTAAAGCAGTAAAAAACTGGATGTAAAATCAGATATAAGGAAAGCCAGCAACATTAACAGTTATTGTTAGAAAACCCAGGCAATAACAAACATATCTTACCTCTTTCCAGTACAAAGACAGCATCAAAGAGAATATGGTATTTATTGATGGCCTTATAACTGAACAACTTTTAAAAATGGTTGGGTTTCATTAGACAAAGTAAAGAAAATGTGAACCAGATGAGGTGGCCCGTCGGCAGGGACCTGCCGCTACAGCAGAAAGATGCCCTCTAGCAATGAGCTGTAGAAAGAAAAACATTTTTCACATAAACTTCATACACATATTTGACATGCTTTCTTATTTGGAATTAAAAAAAAACTTCATTGTAATTACACTGCAAATATATTTTTAACAAGCAAAGTAACTAATGTGCTGGGGGGATGATGGTGAAAATAGAAGATTATAACTGAAACCTCTACCGTTATCTGTCCAGTGCAGACAGGAGCTGCAGGATACATGAGTGTGTAATGGGAGGTAGGTTGTCCAGCCCTCCCCTCCCTGACACATTGAGAATGATCATTGCAAAACATCCCCTGGGGTCTGTTTGCTCAACTGCCCCTCCTTGTGTCTTTAGCTGACAAATGATGAGGCCTGAGTTGTCAAGGTCCATCCCTAAGCCATGTTCAGATACTCTTCCCCTTCTGGGGTTAGAGAACATGCAAGCTTTTATGAGCACTTATACTTCCACCTTTACATTTGTTTCATTCTGAGACTGAGCCATAGCAAAGAAAGTTTCAAATTTCCTTAGAGATCAGATTTTTGTGAGGTTTATTATAGTAATGATGGCACACTGAGATTTAAATGTGCCTAGTCAGTATTTCTAATCACTGCTTATTTTTACTGTTTCTTCACTAGTTGCTTCATATTTAATATGCAGTTTTTCATTAGCCTTTTGGTTTTATTGCATAGTTTTTTTTATTGTGCTGCCTTTATTAAATTTGAACTTTTACAGACTTACACTATACAGGATTTGAATGAATGAAAGGAAGAAACAAATGTATTTTGCAGAACTATATACTGTATTTACAATGCCTATAAAAAGTATTAACTTTTGAATCACAGTGGATTTAATTAGGCTTTTTTGACACTGGCCCACAGAAAATTACTCTTAAATGTTAAAGTGGAAACAAAAGATGTACATTTATTACAACTGTAACTTTTGTTACAACGAAAAATAATTGATTGCCTACATATTCACCCCCTTCAAGTCAATATTTAGTACATTTAGCAGTTACAGCCATGAGTCTGTGTGGCTAAGTGTCTGTCAGCTCTGCACATTTGTATGCTGGCATTTTTTCCCTTTCTTCTTTGCAAAACTGCTCAAGCTCAGTCAAGTTGCATGGGGACTGTGAATCAACAGGTGTTTTCAGGTCCTGCCACACATTCTCATTAGATTGAGGTCTGGACTTCAGACTTTCCCACCCTGGGACTTTAACAATGTTCTTTTAAAGCCATTCCTGTATACCTTTAACTTTATGTTTGGGCTTGCTGCCTTGCTGAAAAATAAATCTCTTCCCGAATCAAAGACTGCAGCAGGTTTTCACTGTATTTAGCTGCATTCATTTTACTGTCTACCTTCACACTCCTCCCAGGGTCTGCTGCAGAGAAGGATCACCACACCATGATGCCGCCACCACCATGCTTGACGGTGGGATGGGCATGGTGTGTTTTTGGTGCTGTGCCAAATAATAAGATTATACCAAACTTATTATTTTGCTATGACGATGAACAAAAACCTCAGTTTTTAGCTCACCAAACCATACAACCTTCATCTGCTTGATTCCAGGAATCTCCCACATGCCTTCTGGTAAACTCTAACCGAGATGACATATGAGATTTTTTCAACAGTGGCCTTCTCTTTGGCAGTCTCCTATAAAATGGTGACTGGTGAAGCACCCGGGTAACAGTTGTTGCATGAATTTTAATGAATTATCTGACTTCTAAAACCAACTGGCTGCACCAGTGATGATTTGGGTGTGTCATAATAAAGGGGGTGAAAACTTAGGCATTCAATTATTCTGTGTTTAATTACTGTAGTAAATTTAGATGAATTTGTAGAGATTTGTTTTTACTTTGACACATAAGTCTTTCTGAAACCTTTCTGGGTGTCAAAAAAGCCTAATTAAGTCCATTGTGGTTCAACGTTGAATAACAATAAAACGTGAAAAAGTCTGGTGGAGGGTAGTTTTTCACAGTGCATATATAGCACAACATTGGTGGAGTAGCAGAAATGAAATCTCACTGTAACTCCTATAGTGACAGGAAAAGTGAACTGAAACGAATTAGTTCCTGTTTAACGGACACCACAATGTCTTACTCACCGTAAGACAGGCAAAACATACATGGCCCCAGCTGCTCTCTGTGAGAAAGCCTGACAAATTTCCCAATGGGAACCATCTTTAGTGCTCGCACGCAGTATGAAAACCTGCGACCACTGAGGGTCTGGTTATGTAGGGGGTTTCCTGCAGAACAATGTAGCTGTGCGCCTCTCTCATAAGTGTGATTCTGGTTTATGGCCACAGAGGAGACAGCCGAGGCTGCGGGTTGTATTCTGGCTGCGGCACAGGAATGCCTCAGTACAGATAAGATGTTCCCGTGTTGTCAGGCGTGCTTCTGGAAGTGGGGTGGAGGAGGGGCAAGGTGTGTCGCACACCAGTTATTTAGGGCACGAGATTCATCTACATATAATTGATGCATATGGGAAAAGACATGCCCATCTATATACTCATCTAAAATGTACATTTGAATCCTTGCTTTTGTTTTTGATCTTTACAGCTGGCACAAAGGTGAAGAAATGGCCTTCAAATTAGGTGCACCATGTTTACAAGGTAGTAGAATACGTTAAAGGGATGTAAATATTTTCCTGACATTTAAAAGAAAAAAATCGGTAAAAATATTACACAACAGTCATTTGCAAACATCAGATCACTTTTATCATTTAAATGCTTAACTATTACTTTTTACTAAACTTTCGTGTTTCTTGTTTAATTGAGTGACTGAATTGCTGAATGACTGAAAGAATGGGAGAGTTAGTGGGTTTATGAGACCTAGGGAACTTTAATATAATGCATTTTTTGCATTTTATTTCTATGTCTGTTTGTGCCACTCACTGCCAGGAGGGTGGAGTGAAGGCTGCGGGAAAAGTGAGCAGCAGGAATCCAGCGGTAATCCAGCCCAACCGCTGTGTAAGCTAAGGACCATCTCACTACCACACCAGTTAATCCCTGCTGTGACTGGTTTCAGCAGGTGGTATAGTGGATATAGCTGCTGCATCTGGGCTTGAAAGTGGCAAATTTGAATCCCACCCTCTATTGCACTACCGTCAAGCAAGTTCCTTACCCTGTAATGCACCACTAAATAAAAAAGTATAAATGAGCTCAGCTGCTATTGTCACCCTTCAGTTCTTTGTTCACTTTGGGTTAATCTCCTTGCAGATTCCAGTAGGATGCTGTGAAGATTGAGAGAAGCTACATGTACTATATCTTCAGCAATAAGATGTTGAGAAGACCATACAGTTCAAAAGAAGATGTACATTTTCTTACTGTCTGTATGGGTTTTGCTGAACATGTTTCTGCCTTTTCTTTATGTTGCACAACTAGTGACATGAAATGTTAAATGCTTCATTTTGCTGTTTTCTTCCCACAGTTTTGGCATAAAGGTAGAAAATTCCCTCAGGAGTTTGTTGGCGAGCACAAAGCCTGAGTGGGGGGGTCCCCGATGTAAGTTACCTACAGATACTTCTCTTTATTGTACACAAACCTCTTTAGTCAAGAAAGTGTTGAGGTTTCCTTTGAGTCACCTTGGGCATCTGCAGAAACCTGTTTATATGACCTCAGTTCTAAGTCAGTGGTTAGAAACGTGGAGGATGTGAGGGCTCCCTTTGGGTGACCTGTGGGTAACAGTCCTCCAGATTCAGTTTCAACAGTGCTGCAGGGGAAATTCTTGCTTACAAAAACGTAAAATTATCCCACGTACCCAAGACTCTAATCTGCAAAACTGTTTTTTCATGGAAGGCAGTTTTAATTCATATAAGCTGGGGCTATGAATAGTTTGCATATTTGTACAATTATAAAAATGCTCCTGGAGCAAAAATAGGGTTACATAAATTTTAAGAACATAGAAAGATTCAGAGATTGTATTTTAAATGTGTCAAATGCTGTTATACTGTTTTAAAAAAGACTGATAAGAAACAGTTTAATCCTAAAGACCAAATTTGCATCAAATTTCAGTAAACCTTGAAGATATTTTTGTAAAAATTGAATACTAGAAACAGAGACAAAAATTTGCTGCAGTAACTGAAAAAAAACATGTTCTCTTGAGCCTTTTGCATGATATGTGGAAATCCCACAAAGTGACTTATAGCAGTTTTCAGTGAAATGACAGGACGGGAAGGTTTAAATGATTTTGGTCAGGACTTTTTAGTCAACCCTGTGCTGGGTAGTTATTCCTGAGAAAATGAGCAGCCCTTATCTTTTCCCATCAAAAAACTATGCAACAGCTCCCTTCTGGCCTGGTCAAAAACACATCACTCCTCCTTCATGCCGTCCACATGTGTAGGTGCAGCCGACCCTCCGGATTCCAGCATGACTCACTTTCAGGTCACTGTGAAACTTTGAAAAACTTTGTGTTGCTGGAACACCAGTGAGGTCAGCCCTGGGTTCTGCTTGTTGTATTATGTAGCATTTATACGCCTTAAGAAACTGATGAATCTGTCCATCCATCTATCCATCCTTTATCCTGGACAGGGTTGCAGCAGTTCAGAGCCTACAGACTAATTTATATGGTCTTAATATTGACTCAAATTAAGGTAATAAAAGCATTATAAAGAAAGCCAAAAATAGTTTTTTCATGTTTTAAAGAAACTGTTAACATAAAAATATTATGAATTAAAGCTACAGATATTTTCACCTCTTCATTAGCATTATTTCAATCCCATCTTAACATTAATTTTATTTGTATTCACTACTACGTTCATGCTTATTGGTTAATTCAAAAAGACTATATATTAATTCTATGTATGTGTCAACAGTGCTTTTTTAATTTACATTTGCTCTCTTCATAAAACTATTTTTGCATTATCATTCAGTCAACCTGGTATTCATTTTTTAATTCTATCAGTGGCAATACACACATCTCCATCTGCACAGAGTAAATGCAAGTTTAGATTTCCCTGTTATCTTAAAAACTTTTTTCTGTACTTTGATTTCTCAAGGTAAACTGCCTTGTTGTCCCAAGACACAGGATTCTGGCTGGACAAATAAGTTAATATGTCTGGCTTCGGCACCATAGCTTGTGTTTGACTGATGAGACCAAAGCAACGAAATAGCTGGCAGCATCAGTAACTCATTTCATCGGTGGAGGAGGGGGCAACAGCTTGGCCTTCCTGCCCTTAGGGCTTCCATGCAAAATCCATCTGTCCTTCAACATGTTCTTTATGGACAGAGAAACGGTTTTTGCTTCATTCCAATGTTCCCCAGTGATCGGGACCATGTGTCACCATAGGTAGACAAGGAAATACCTGCTTCCATAGTTAGAGAGAACCAGCTGGGATATGTACTTAAATGCATCGCAAAAACTTTGCTGATCAAGGTCCGAGAGAGACACTGATACAACTGGATTCGACTCTGCTGTGGCACTAAGATATTTGCTATTATTTACCAAAACAGCTGGGTAATTTTTACTGGTGCTATATCAAGGAAGAACCCTAAGGGTGCTAGAACAGCAGCAGTGTTTCAACCCTGGTTCTTCCAGTGCAAGGAAGCAGCTGTAAGCAAAGCCACCTGCTGCTACTTATGGGTTTCATTTCGGCACGTTTACTCTCGGCATAAAAATGTATTTGCTTTGAGAGCAGTATCAGTGTTTTATATAGATACCTTTTTGGCATTTTGGAGGCAATGAATACTTTATATGTGTTAAGTGTGGTCATTAAAAATGTAATTCTCTGGAACAATTTGGTTTCTCTCCCAGTAGAGTCACATCACCCAAAGAAAAGTAGATTTTATGCCCATCTCATGCCAGAATTAAAATTAATTGGTTTATAAAAGCCTAGCAACCTTTCATTGTGTACCAAAACATGTCAGAATTCTGTCACCTACAATTTCTTTAGATGATATTAACAAAAGGGGCAGACAGTTGAGGATGAAATATAGAAGGAGGAATGTTTATGACATCATAGTCTGTTTTTACAGTGCATCATGAAGTATATTAGATGGCCAGATTTTAGGCCTGGAAATGGAATTTGAACTGAAAAACAAATATCTTGCTTTAGACTCTCATAAAAATGTGCTTTGGCTCTTGTCTTGTGGAAAAAAGGCAAGAAAACTATTGCTCTTAGGAGATTTATTCTATTTCCTGTGTTAGGATGGCTCCACTGTGCATCGGGATAGAGGATTAGTATGAAACATGAAAGGAAAAGTAATAACTTATTGTCTTAAACGTTAAATATATACTTTTCATAACAAAAAATACAAATGGAGTTGCAGCCATATTTAAAATAGTTAACAAGCCATATCAAAAACATTTTCATAATCTTCTGTATCACTTTGTCTCCATTATTTCACGGTGAACCCTGAACTCATGCAATAATGTTGCGCCTCCAGTTTCCCCTCGAGTTACCATGCAAGTCATGACAGTTTCTCCTTATCTCCCCAACTCCTAATTCCTTTATTTTGTGGCTACAGCCAAGAATTCCTGTAGCCAGTGTGAGTGTTTCTGTCAAAAGACGACCATGTGCCAACACTTCAGAAATGCAGTCTCTGTGACAGGACTCCCTATAACTGATGATTCGCATCAATATGAAATACTTTGGCCAATTTGAGCTCTATAGCAAGAGAGATAAAAACAGCTGAGATATTGATCAACGGAAAATATCTGCATTTCAGGTGTATAAACAACATCCGAATTCGGGCTTTAAAACAGTTGGATCACAAACCATCAACAGCAAGTGAGTTCAACAAAGAAAAACTGTGACAATGAGCGTGTGTGTGTGTGTGTGTGTGTGTGTGTGTGTGTGTGTGTGTGCACGTTGCTGCCCTGAAACAGACTGGAACTTCATCCAGCGCTCTGCACTGCTGCACCATAACCCAAACTTGGAGAAGAGTGAGAACTACTGATAGAACTACAGCAAAAGGCCACAGGTAGAAGACACTGTCGTTTGAAAAAACCTATAAAGCAGTTTGCATCATTATGTCACGCAATTTACATTACAGCAGGAAAATTAAGCAGAAAAAAAATGTAAAATCTAACAAAAATGAATCTGAATACATAACAACAGGAAAGAAGCAAACTGTGATTCATTAAATGTTTGCCATTGTTATCTTTATTTTGAACAAGAAAACATTGTTCCAAGGAAGGAGTTTTTTTAAGTACACCTGTCCCTCACATAACACCATTAATTTGACACATGAAATCTCCCCATTTGGAGATTTCCCTTTGTCAGGGAATCGAATTATTCTTACTTCTTATGGAAATAAAATAAGAATGAAAAATATGTCTAAATCTTTAAATGCTATATTTTTTCCCATGGAATTGTTAAAGGCAACTTTTCCAAATCTCTGTTTTCAGACTTTAAAAGATACATTTTGATAATTAGGCTTATAGATTTTTACTATGTAAAGAAATAAAGTTCAGAAGGTCACCGCCTCTGTGTTTCACTCTGCAAAACACATGGGCACTGTGTCCGTGTTATAAATGTTTGATTCTAAATTATCTTCATTTCATTGCCTTAAGGCTTTATTTGGACTATTTGTACTGCATATTGTTTCCAAGGTAATAGAGAGGCTGATGCTCTCAGTTTTGCCAAAAAAAAGCCAGATTGACACCACTGCGGGACATAACATTATGGGCTTGAGACAAGTGTGCATCTCTGTCCCAAAACATCTAGTATAAGCCTTTCTGCCAATATTCAGCGGGAATAAAACGACCACAAAAATGTTGCTGTATAGAATAAAAAGCCCATTGTATGAAAATGGGTGCTTATTTTCATAAACCATTGTAGTGTTTTTTGTTGTACAGGAACCACATGTATAAAAGATGGGTGTACTTGTCGAGATTCCAAGATTATGGTTTACATATTCAGTAGCTTCCAGTAAGTATTGAAAATAACCACATATGAAACAAACTATAACAAATGAAATTACTATCTCTAAAAAGTGTAGGAAATTTCTGACATACCCTCTGAGAACAGCCCACCCCCCTACCCTCCTTTTTTACCCACCGTCGCCGTTTACAGTCTGGCTGATGAACTGTATTGATCGTGTGTCCTGTACATATTCGCAATAGTCTGCCGGCCCATATTAATGCAGGGCAGCACGCAGCTGTAAATGGAAAATGTTTGTCTAAACAGGTCTTCCAGGTTCACCCGAGTTCTTCATTTCCCTGAGACGTCCCACAGATCTTTAGGCCAGACTTTGAAGTTTATCAAAGCTCAGAGGAAAATGCCTCTGGCAAATGACCAGTCATTTTCCAGACCATGTAATATAAGGCAGATCTTTCCACATTGCATTCTTTTTTCCCCATAAAAAGTACAACTCCAAGACTTAAACAATGCAGTTAGGCAAACCTAACATTTTAGAAAATGAGCAATAATATCAACTTAGTCCTTCTGGATATGTTTTCACAAAGATTTCCAGTAAGACAGCATTAATGACAGTATTTGGAGTATATGAAGCAAACTTTTGTTGGTATGTAAGATTAAACAAAGGCGTTGCATCACTAGCACGACATATCCAAGCAGCAAGTTTAACGTCTGAAATCTTGCAAGGTTTTTTTAAAAATTATAAGCTCTGAAAAAAACCTCAAACATAATAATCAAAGATAAGAGTCAAAATGAAACAGAAGAGCTCAAAAAAAATGTAAATCAGAAGCGCTAATGGACACTCGCTCAAACCAGGAGCCGGAAAGATTGTGGTTTGGGAGAGAGAAAGGAGTTCATAAACACAGCAACTAAATTTCTCTTGGCACGGCTGATATGGCGTCTGCTCACTGGGGGTGTAAATCTTTTCTGGGCTGTCTGTCTGCTGTGAGCCACTATGAGCTGCAGCACTGTTTTATGCAAACATGTTTTTCGTGATCCCATCGCATACAATGACTTGGATGTTTCCCCTCGCTGCCCTTCAGGCAAAGGGCTGGAACGTTTTGTCTGCGGCCCCAGTCATTTCCTGTGGCTTAGCGCCGCGGACGACCATTGGACGGAGGCATCCCTCTGGCCGAGGGTGCCGAACGGGCCGGGTGTGCAATCGGGATTCCTTCTCAGGGATAATTGCCGATCTGTTCTTTGGTATCTCTCTGAATCCCACAGACACAGCTGCTTTCAGTTATCTCTCCTCCATCTCCCTCTCTCTGTCCCTTTTCTATTCTCAATTCAGTCACCATCTTTTCCAGGAAATGAGAATTTATCCAGCCCCCAAGGTCATTCAAAAAAGCTCTTGGCCAAAAAAAAAAAAAAATCATCATAGAAATACTAATATAAGTAGGTTTTACAGCCCATTTCGTTTCCCTACAGCACTGACCCTCAAAGTTTCCTTAAAGCAAAGAAAACTATGAGAAAACCTCTGTGGCTGTAGGAACCATGGTAAATATGTTGAAAAAGAGTGTATCGTTAATCAAATATGTGGAACAGAAAATAATAAATGTTCCATTACGTGATACAACCCACTATATGCTGCCAGAGTACCATTTCACTAAAACTGTGTAATATATTCCACTATACTACTTGTAGCATATGAGAAAACTGCATTTATTCATGAAAATGTGGTGGGTTACACCAGCAATAAATGACTATATACAGTCAGGTTGGAGGACATAACTAGAGTATGATAAATTCCAAACAGGAATTTTAAACAGTACATCCAAAGTGGAACTTCAAAACCAACCGTTTGTCACCTGAAACACTTCACCTGCTTGCACTGTAATGAAGGGCCTGTTTTAAATTGATAATCAACATATATATATACCAAATATGATAATTCAACATCATAGACATATCACCGTGCAGTTTTGTCATTTGATTTGATCGGCGTTAAACATTTTATAATGTATTACTATTCTCTTTAGGTGAGGAGATGCTCTCGCTCTAATAAATTTTTAGTACTATGAAAAGGTAATTGAAGAATTTCCAGTAATCCATAATATGAACAGGTGATCCCTTATTGATGCCAGGAACAAAACAAGACCCACATCACCCTTAAATCAATATATTTAGGTTTAGCCACAGGCCTCTGCATGTCTAATTGGACCTCTAGAAAAAAAAAATTGTCTTTTGAATGTTTTCAAAACAAGTTCATTTTTAAAAAAGCAGGTAGTCCGATACGCCGCGCCTGCAGTAAGTATTTTTGTAAGGTTGTGTGAGACACAGTTGGACAGGCGCTGCCAGAGGTTGTGATTAATGTCCATGTGTTCGAGAGCAACCGCCCTTCGAGTCGACAGCATCGTGTCCAGGCAGCTGTATCTCAGTCATTTATCACTCTGTGTTTAAAAGTTTACACAACACACATTTGATTTGTGGGTGTGAGAGATGCGCAAGTTGGCTGGAGACATTGTGAAGTCTCCTCCTTTGACATCTTGACTCCTAGATTCCAAGAGCAGGGAATAAAGCCTCTGAAACCAGAATTTACTGGTGTTAGAACAGGGGTCTAGAATGCAAGATAGCACACTTTTTCATTTCACAATTGAGATTTTTGGAGACGTGAAACAAAAATGCAATATAAAACTACTGTATAGTCATATTATGAACGTGAAAAACAGAATTAAAATTGGAATTCGTCTGTGGTACAAATGAAATGTCCGGCAGAAAGCCAAATCTGAACCTGGAGGACCTGACTTTGAACATTCCTGAGATACACCTAGGGACAGACTGGCTATTACCAAAATGAATAAGAATTTGACGAGTCATGCAAAAAAAGCTAATTTGTACAATTAAAAACAAAATCTACAATAGCAGTGTAACGCTGTAATTTGCACTGTATGTATTTTCATTGTATTTATTTGGACAGAAGAGAAATGCACAGGTATAAAGTTACAGAAGTATAAACAGAATGTGCCAGGGAGACATGAAAAAGAGCAATGGGTTCTGATTTTGGGTTTTGACTTTGAGCAGCTCAACAGCTGGCTACACTGAGCAACTGCGGGGGACTCATGCAAACAAATCAAAATTAGCTGCTCAAATGAACAAATATAACTGTAAAATGAATCTGTGATACAGTGAACAATGAGATCTGAGCCACTTAATGACAAAAAACAAATGTTGTATGATTAAAGCTATGGCGTCCTGTAACTCTAGAAGCAATCGACGCAGTTCACAAATCTCTTCTATTACTCTTTTCCCACCTAAATCACAAAGACACACATATGTAAACAAATTAACCATGAAATGTGCATATAAACAAAACACAACTCTAGAGCTACTGCCCTTTAAAAGAAGGGGAGGGGATTTTAGTCTTAAGTTTTGTTTATTCTATTGTTTATTCCTTTCACACAATCTTCATTTAACCCTTGGAATTTAAACTGATGCAAATTGCCCAGTCCTGATTCTAGATGTGTAGTACATGCACGTTTTTGTTCTTACTGGCACTAAACAATAAAGTGAACTGATTATTCGTGAAACAGACCTAATTTAGCCGGCAGCTGTTAGCTTTTGAAAGGGAGTTGGAACCGCACACTGTGGCTCTCTGGGATAAAGGCTGGGTGTCCCGATTTGAATGAATCCGAGCTGCCTGTTTGTAGAGAAGCGCTAGAAAACACGGCCACTACGGACTCCTGCGGCAGCCGACGTGCTGCTATTTCCCCACGGGTTCACACCCAGACCTCCTGCTGTCTTTCATCACAATGACAACAGATGTGGTAAAATCACTCTTAACACCTTCTAATGCCTGCTGACCTGTTGACAGCGAAGCTTCATTCCTTCCGCTTTCCAGCTGCACCTGTGCTCACAAACACAGTAGCCAATTAATACAAAAAAACCTGAATAGATGTGGAATTCTATAAGTTAGAATCTTTCTCAGGGTACCATTCAAAATGAAATAAAAAAAAAACTGAAGGTATATGAACAAAAGAAGTGGTCATTATTCAAATTACTCTGAAGTCCTTCTTCCTGTACAGAAGTTTGCTATTTAAAGAACATGTGGCTATGGGAGTTAGTGTACATGTGCAGCTGTTGCAGGCTGGGTGCTTACACCAGACAGATAGCTCAAGTATTTCTTAACAAAAGGTGCCAAACAGTATAAGCAAATGGGATTAGAGAAAAACTAAATAAACCAGAAGAGGATCAAATAGACTGTTCAAACAAGTAGTACTGCAAAGAGTGGAAAAGCAAACATGTTCATTGCACATCTGTACTTAGCCTTGTAATTCCAGTTGTGTTTGGTTAAGAAGGTTAATGCCACATTGGCTTTGGAGTGTCAGCAAACCACAGGATCCCTTATGCACCCCTCGCAGCTTGACTAGCAAACTCGAGGTGAGTTGTCTAGTTTGGATAAGCAAAGACCTGAAGCTGTCTCAATATACATGTACAAAGTCAGAAATAATCAAATCTGGCAG
Organism: Arapaima gigas; assembly: GCA_900497675.1. Taxonomy (NCBI): domain Eukaryota; kingdom Metazoa; phylum Chordata; class Actinopteri; order Osteoglossiformes; family Osteoglossidae; genus Arapaima; species Arapaima gigas. Next base: position 443,843 of record UFQX01000439.1, read on the forward strand.
CAACTAGAGGACTAACATGAAGACAGGTGACGTAAAATATGCATAAAATGCTCACTTTATCTGAGTGATGGTGATGTACGAGAATACCACTCTGTAGAGGTTTCGCAGACTAATACTCTGAATACCTATCAAACGTAATATACTGTGCAATAATGGTATTTAATGAGCACCGATATCAAAATACTTTTTACTTGTTTCAGAGAAGTCGGTCCTTAACCTGAACTGCAAACTTTATACATTTAAATTGCTTTAACTAGTGTCAAAAAAATCCTTATATCAGAATGTTGACATCTTAAAAAAAGTGGTGAAAATCACTTATGTAATAAAACTCATATCTTGATGCCTACCACAAATACACTATGAAGGCAACTGCCAAATGCTCAATAAGTCTTATTCACTTCAAAATGGAACTCGAAGAATGAATTTCTCTAATGTACTGGTCTAATCTAAAAAGAAACCTCACACGTTACAATCACAACACTGATTTTTTTGCAAAGTTGTTCAGTATTGACCTTCATATCTACACATGGGAGGTCAAGGGGATAAGGAAAGAATTCATAACAGTTCCACAAGGCTCAGCGGTTTGCTGGAAGCCTGTACTTGGGAGCTGTAAGGAAGAAAATGTTCACTGTTGTGTAAAACCACACATATCTACAGCACACATGCACACACCACTGAAGAAAGCTGGATGACAAGGTTCAGCTTTGTGGTTTGTCCCACAGTCAAGTTGAAGAGTGGCATGCACCATATCAAAATGCTACATACACACTCATAACTGCTGCATCAGCTTTAGTTACTGTATAATTAGTTTGCTTGTTTGATGTAGGCTCACTTTTGCCCCCCAAGGGGTTTATTGCACTTCAAAAATGCACTGGGCTCTCATAAAGCAAAGATTTGTCAGTTAATTTGTAATTTGTAAAATACCACATGCCCAACTCCACAAACTCTGGTTAGCATTAAACCTATCTGCCATTTTCAGTCTTTTATTACAAACATTCAGTTTATATGATTAGTAATTTAACATTGTTATATTTTTGGCCAAGGGCCATGCATTACACTGTTTCTCTGAAACACCAGGGTAGAAAAATTAGAAAGTATTGCCAAAACTGATTGCAAAAGACAAGATGGTTGTACCTAAATAAAAAAAAAAACACTTGACATACACACAAAAAGTCACAGACTGACATACAGCAAACCTGCATATTGAAGCAAAGTTTTCTAGAAATAAGTGCCAAAAGCTTGACATTTAGCAGAGACACAGCAGTAATGTTGTAGTCTGTAATGCACTGAAAGCAGAACTTGCTTGTAATGGATCATGAGTCTAGGATACGAATTATCATACTTTTTTATTTCACATTTGAATTTTTTGGAAGAATGAAACACAAATTAAATTAGAACTATCGCACGGTCATGCTGCGAATGCGAAAAAAACAGACTTTACAGTGGAATTCCCTTATGGCACAAATGAAATGCCCTGCAGTAAAGGCAGGTCTGAAGCTGGAGAACCTGACTGTCCCTCAGACTTTGAGCATTCCCGAGATGCACCCACTGACTTTGGCTACAATCAAAGTGAAAAAGAATTTGAAGAATGAATAAAAGAAAAATACACATGAAAAAATTACAGAAGTACAAACAGAATGTGCTGGTGAGGACTATAGCACATACATCACACGTGGAGGACTAATTCGTCACTTTCTTGTTGGGCAGCTGGACAGACCCACAAGCACAGAAACACGTTTCTTTCTGCTCCACCTTCACACTTTTACTGCAGCCAAAAATGTGTTGATAAATGTAAATATCTGAAATCACTCGTACTTTGTATACTTAACACTGCAAACATCCCTTCATACCAAATCTAGTTCCAAGGAGCCAAGTCACACTCTAAGTGACTTAAATGTGAGAAACACGGTGATTCCTTCTAAACAGTCATGCTAACGTACTGAATGCGAACACTTATGTTGCTACTTTTCATGTCATACACAAACAACATATACAAACCATCACGCCCCCCTCTGTTATGTATTACATGTGCAATGCTTGAATGGTACTTGTGTATTACCTACCAATCAGTACTGCTCACTTTGAGGTCTAAATCATATCATTTCTAGAGGAAAAGCACATAAATAGACACCATTATTTTATAATAAGGGTGGTTTGTAACATAATGGTAGAGGATGTTCATGCATAAACCTACAGAAATCTTTTGATGTTCAACATATGTTCTATAGAGGTCTATGTGAGCTCAGTTTAGATCTCAATTGCCCCTTTGGTGCAAAATGGTTCAGTCTTTCCTAAAGGCAGAAGGGAGACAACGGTTTCAAGGGTTTATTCACTATTTTGCAGGATGCTGTTGTTGTTATTCCCATGTGTGAATCATGGCATAACTTTTTATCCTGCACATAGTACCTCTTCCCATTTCCCTCCCTCATTTAGGACTCTTCTGTAAAGACAAGCTGATGCACTTTAGAAACTCTTGGCAGAAATGAGTTCCCCTCTCACCAAGACCTGTGGTGTGGCTGTTGGACTTGAAACAAAATACTGACAAAGTATTTGTGAAATGGATCTACTAGCAAGTATTTGTTAATTTGTAGGAAATGCTCAAGCATTTGAATATTTGGGAAAATATATATTTTGGGTTAAATATATGAATCAATTGAAAAGCAGTTTGTTGTGTTAAGGGTTGCAAAATAAAAGCTTGAAGTAAAACTGTGGAAGAATGCAGAAAAATCTAGATGTTGCTGGTGGTGCATTGTAACATTTCACATTTAGGGATTAAAATGAACATTTTTATTATCTTTTGGGATAATTTAAAGCAGGAAAGACACTCTGACTGTAATAACTACGTGAAGGCTACCTAGGAGCAATGTGATACTCTTTAATAAAGAAACTCTAGAACAGGATTTAACCCGAACAAACACCTGGTACAAAGTCAGGCCAGAGAAGGAAACTTCGATTGAAATTCTTGCCGGGGACTAATTTTCCCGCTTTCACGTCAGGTGTGTTGAATGAAGAGGCTCAAAGACAAAATAATTGCAGCGGATTCCTTGCCTGTCCTTCATCGGCAGCAGTAATAAAGTATGAGAGAAGAAGGGCCCCATCCTCAGACTGCCTTCTCGCAGTCCGGCGGGGGTCAAAAGCTGACACCAAACCAAGGAGTGGAGGGTGGATTGGCTGAAGGTTGCAACCTTGGAAACAGGTTCTTTTTCTTAATGCTGATGCACACAGAAGAGCAAGGTTAAGAGCCCTGTGAAAGCAGCAGTTGTTTTTTGTAGACACTGAACAAAACCAATACTTAGCCAAAGCCAATTGTAAAGGGAAAGTACCAAATAATAAATAGTGATGCATTTCTCAAAACGTCTTAGTGTGCTTTTTCAGATTTTGTAAAATTAAATTGAATCTAAAATAGTAAACAGCAACTCTTGACTTTTAATGAACTTCTAAACGTCTGACTTCTAGTACTTTTTGCAGAACTTGTAGGATTAAACTGTTTGATTAAATCATTAAGGAAAATATATGACTCCACAAATATTGACAAAGAAACTGACTACAAAAAACTATACATTAAAAATAACTCTACCTTTTGTCACTTACAACTAGTTCTAAGAAAAAGATGCTCACGCATTTTTGAAAGAGAGCAAAATTAATTTAGAGTTTTAACTGTGCTTTTTAAAATCTGGAACTGCTTTCACTCCTCTCTTTCTTTCATTAATGGCACAACACAGCCAGTGTTTACAACAGTAGTACGCAAGTGGCTCATAATGAAAGGCATTCAAAGTAAGATTTATTTCTTGCGGCTTTTTTCCCCCCAGTGAAATGTGATGAATGAAAACTTCTCCAAGGAAATAAACCAGACTGGATGGCAACCGGAGGAATGACACACGCAAAAATGGTGACTTAATAGTATTTGAGCAATCATAGCCATAACATTTGCTTTACAAAAGTGGTGCAACTGTTGGCAGTGAGGTTTAAGGGCATAAATGCACCTTTATTTTGAGCTTCAGTTGACAGGAAAGTTCAAACAAAGCCAAGATCCTAAAGGGAAGTGACAGAGATGGAAATGGCCATGATGGTAAGGGGGCATCTGACCCTACTGTGGACATGCTGAGGACCTGGTCCCATTTAGTACAGCTGCCTGGTGTGTCATGCCCATTCGTGAGCTTATCTTTACTGTGTTTTGGAGACTAAAATTGTTAAATTTTCATTTTGAGGGGAAAGCCAGTTCCAAGCTTGACACGAACTGGCCTTAACTAACTTTAATCATTAGTTTGAAAACTTTTTTGTGTTAAGCCCATAGATATGCAACAATAACTTTTATTCATGTAGGAGATGCGTTTCTCCAAAGCAACATATATCTTTTAATAAAGAAATGTGCTTTTTTGCCAATAAAAGCAGAATTCCCAAGGTTCAGTCACTGAACGTCACTGTTTCCAGCCACATTACACCAGTAGCTGAATTATATATTACATGAGTATAGAAATGATAGGAGGTACAGTTTTTTCTTTTTAACTGGTAATGTGGAAAAAGTGCATGGTGCAGATAGGCAACCAGGAGAGAAGTGGGTCTGAAAAAGAAGTGTTCTGAGACCTTCTTAAATTACACAAATAAAATGTCGCTTAGGAAATGTACCCATCAACAAAATGAACAGCACGGCTTGGCGTAGCATGGCATGTGGTCGACATGAGTTTACAGCTGTTCACCATGAAAACTGGTACCAGTTTTCCTTGCAGTGGAAGCACAAACTGCATTGTAATAGATATCATTTTGCACAGTCCCTCCGTCTTAAATGCTAATGATTCAAAGGTCTGCCGATAGGGAAATATATGGAAGATGGCAAATGTTATAGGTCCATTCATCTAAGACTACCTGTTTGCAATACATTATTTTCTGGTTTCCAGAATTTTGGAAAAGGATCACTTTGCACTGTAACATGGAAATGCCTGCGATGCATTTGAATCATACATTTATTCTCCACTGCAACGAAAGATCATGTGGGCTCTGTTTGGAAAGTGAACCATTACGATGTTGAAATAGGTCAGGTTTTCGTGGTCTTCTGATAAACACTTCCTAAGGCAACAGTCTATGTCATATTTCTGAAGTTTATTTCAGATTTTTTCTGCAGCACCTTTGTCCAAGGCCACTTATAACATTAGGGGTATATTATATGCTGCAGTATTTACCCACGTATATAAAGGGAATGTTTCCTGGAGCAATTCAGAGCAAGTATCTTCTACATGTAAAAAGATTGCTTTACCTCTTAGCTACTGCTGATCATTGCTGTTTTCACGTATGATTTGGCTCAGGGTAAACTACACACTGTCAGTATAGCGTAAAAGATAGGAGTCTCTCGGACTTTGAACAGATACAATGGTTGGGGCCTCTCTGAAGTTGTCTCAGGTCCGCAACATCAAATCTGACACACTTCTTCGTAACAGACATTTTTGCCACTGAAGCTTGTTGGTTCAAACCCCAATTTCAACTTATAGTTGACAAAGTACATTTAATTGAAGACCATAGTTTGTAACAATTAGATGGGGGACATAAAATGCTAATAAGAAAGCAACTTCTTCCCACTTAATAAGATATAACTGAAAAATCATATTGCAGTTATGATTTATGCCTTTTAATCACCAAATTGTTATTGAGACGTAAACATGTTTTGTAAAACCTGACTGGAAGGTTGATGGTATATGAAGTATAAGATTTGTACAGAAACTGAAACGGAATGTCAGTCCATTCATTCGTTTTCTGTAACCAATTATGTGGTTAGGCATGTCTCATAAAATATATTATATAGTTTATTGTTTATTAGTAATAGGCCAAATTTAACACAATGAATACATTTTTTGGGATACATATACCTCAAAGAGGCTTATAATACAATGATTAATAGGTATAGGATCCACCGCAATTACCGAGTAGCTGTTAAGTCATTGCTAATTACAAGTTATTAATAAATGGTAAACATTTCTACTGGGGTAATGTGTCCCTTTGAAATAGTTCTATTTAATTGTTTCTTTTTCTTGACTAAGATGTATGTCTGTTTTTGTATTAAGCCAAAATGCAGAGCATCTGGGTCAGACAAGAAGCCTCTTCAAAGATATGATTCATTCTTACCCCCTCATATTAATAATAATAAAGTCTCAGTGAAAAAAATTGCTTTCTGCTTTCCTCTGTTGCACTCCTCTGCACAATGGTTGTGAGCCTCTGCTTCATATTCATTAATTACTCTGAAGGTTCATTTGTGTTTCACGTACAAAGCCACTCAAACTCACGCTCCAGTTTAACATATTTATGACTCCGACTTGCTTTCTTTTCCCAGAGACTGTACAGAGATTGTCCTCTGGACCTGGGTGCTCGAGAATGCCCTTGTGATGAAAAGAGACAACATAAAGGAGGAAATGAATGTGTGAAAGATGAATACCTTCAAGACAACAACTGGGTGCAATTTGGCCCATGGCCCTAGGGGTCGGGTTAATGGAGTGAAGCCCCAGATCCTATTGAGTGTATAGGAGACTATTAACTCTTAACAACTCCCAAGCTTAGGTTCATTATTTATTTTGTTAAAGGTTTTGTTGTAGGTCCTCTTGCTCCAATTTATTGTAAGCTCTGTGGATTTCGGTTCAACGCAGAACACACCGATAGACATTCAGAAAGCAGGAACTTGACAGCAAAAATTGGGAAGTGGACTTGAAAACAAGTGTAGCTTGAGGTATATGAGGTATACTGCTACAACTACAGTCATACTTAAAGATGATACTGTTAATATTGTTATACTATTGCCCATACTGTTACACCTGTAAACGCTTAAAAAAAAGAGTTTAAACTTTTTAAAATTATGGTTTTCCTTACAGGTCATTGCAGGTCTGAAACTTTTTATACAGAGAACAGTGTAAAACATGGTGAAATTTATTAATAAGGAAAAAATCTTTACAACCACACAATAAATGTTCTTATAAATGTTCAATTATGATTTCTATAAAAAACATCACTTCGAACAAAGATGTAGAGGGAGATTGAAGAAAGTTGGATGTTCATGATTAACCAGTTCATATGTGCACATGACTGGTTATCTCATATTTGCCAGGAATATAGTGTTTCACATGCAAACAAAAAGCATATAAACCATAAAAAATTGCTCATCTCTAACAGCTTTCAGTCTGTACAAAATTTGTCATTTACCTAGAAAATGATTTTCTTCAAAACATTCTACCGGCAGCATTTAGTGTTCTTGGAATGTAAAAGATAGAGGATTTAACTGGACTGCACCTTCTCACGGTTTCACACAGAAAGGAAGAAATGCATAAATAAAACATTTCATTAGTTGTGATCAGAGATATTTCTTCTTTATATTTTTAATCAAAGTTTTATTCATCTTCAGTTGATGTTACAGTTTAAGTTTTCCTTGCTTCAGATGTATGGCCCCATACTCGTTTTAATATGTAGGACAAACATCTATTAAACACACAAACGCCAAATTGCAAGGAAAATATATCTGTGTTTTCGGTCATATCCTATAAAATCATTTTTATATTTCATTGGACATAAAAAAGCATTAAAATTATCAAAAATCCATTGATCCATTCATGCACCATTATCTTAAACCACTCATCTTGAGGAGGGTGGTGGTCCCGAGCCTATCCTGGAAGCAGAGGGCACAGGGCTACAAAACATCCCCTGGGTGAGACACCACTCCATCATTGACTAGCAAAAATAATTTCAACATTATTCCTCACAAATAGAACTAAAAATGCAAAAACTGGTTACAAAGCAGGTGGACTAGTGTTACTTATCTACTTATTTTGTATGCTGGGTTACTGAATAGACAGGCTTGCTAATTTTCCAGTATATACTAGTCACCTAGTTTACTATTACAGTTACTAGTTAGCTATAACATGCCCAAGAACATGCAGGTCTGCCGCTCACAAAACCGAAGCTAATAAGACATTTACGCACATCGAGTAATGAAAAGGTTTTACTCAGAGTGTTGTCTCAATTTCAGCCACTTCCTATCTGTAAAGTGGAAAGGGTTTGGGCACGTGTATATAGTGTGTAGAGTCTCTATAAAGCAGTAATAAGAAATTCCAAAGTATTAATATTATTTTTCTTTGAGGAATGGCTAGACTTAATGCATCTGTTTATATTTGAGGAGAACTGTTGAGATTTGGCCACAGTATGAGTACACAGTCACCATGATGCATGAGCAGATCACATGGACTTTGAGGAAGTTATCAATAAGAAACAAGCAGGGTATGTTTCTTTAAGGCCAGCCCATAAATTGTTTGCATCGCCTTTTCCTTTTGAAATAGCTGGCCGTGCTCCGCGCTTCCCTTCTGGGTCAGTAAAGGCATTGAAGTTTTAATGGCCTGCCATGGCAGATTACACCACACAGCTGTCCCAGCACCATGGAAATTAAGTTATGCCCCGTGTCAGCAAGTTTTGTATCCCCCTCCCTGCCCCCACTGGCCATCACCCCTCATTCTTTGGCCCCTTTTCTTTGTGGCACTGGTGGTGGTGGGGTGGGTGATGCTGTGGAGAAGTGTGCATCCAAGGAGGCCTTGTGGAGAGGTCCTGCATTCAGCACTGGTAAATACAACTGATGGGTGACTGAGCTACCAGTAGTTGCTTTGTCTCCCCATCGCTGTGAGAGATTCTAGCCCACAGTCACAGTGAGCCTCCACTCTCCATCAACCCACACCCCCCCCAATGATAGCTTATGACAGGCCCCTGTACCCTGCTCTCACTGCTGCCCCCCACAGCCCCTGATGTTTCATTTGAGGCACCCGGTCTCGTCTGTTTGCTCAGTTCTGTGTTTGTGGGCAGGGTTGTTTATCCTGGGGTCTGTGGGAACAGCTGCTGCTCTTGCTTCTAAGCGCTCACTGTCCTGCTGGTAACACTACCGTGGCTCCTGATGGAAGTGTGGAAGCATGGTACTGCTGACACTGCTGTTGCATGTTAGTAATTTGCACCCTAAAGTGAAGACAACAGCAAGTTCTGTGCTTTAACAGACTGGATGAACCTGATGGTGCCACAGTCAGTGGGTATCCTGGTATTTGACCCCAAGCCCACATTTCAAGGTATATACAGTAATAGGTAAATTACAGCTACCTCCAGCTGCGTGCTTTCTGGATAGAGCACTTTTATTTTAGGCCTTTGGGGTAAATCCGCATAATTTATTCCATTTTTTTCAAAAATCAGAAAATATTTTGAAACTTAATATACATATTTTATATATAATTTTAGATACATATATTTTTTCATGGATAAAATATATAGAAAATAGTTTGCTGTGTTAATTCACTATTACTAAAAGTTTTCAAGCTCCAGTATGATAGTGTGGTACAGTACCATGTTTCATTTGCTTAGAACATGAGCAAGATTCACAGCCAGGCCCTCCATCTTAGGTGCAGTTTTTCTGTTTAACTTTGCTTTTTTTTGTCCCAACTGTAGTCTTACTTTCCAATATGTGTTCTTTGAATTTATGAATTTACACAACTGTTTAAACATTTGAATACTGTACATCATTGTTATGTGTTTATTATTAAAAAAAACATTTTTTCTTTTAAAATAAGGATTACAGTAGTAAAAGAAAGAAAAAAGGTGTGTGCATGTTTCAGGTGAAATGAAGCTGCTACAGTTCATATATCTGTGCAATATACTGTACAATATACCTCTTCTAGTGCTCTGTCTTTAAACTCCATTTTACACTAAGGAATATCGAGCAAAAACCCACCTACCACTGTAATCCTGTACCAAACATAAAAGTTCTGTTTTTCCTCTTTGGTTGATTATTGGCTTTATCTACAATACTTACTTCTAACTGTTTCACTTATTAATTACCAATGCCATTTACTATATGCCGTTCTGTATTTTGGACCTTTATTAAACACTGGGAAGCATGAACTGAACTCAACTGAAAAAGACAGAAGTTTCAGTGTAGTTTCTGGGTAAAAGCTGGAAGTTTTGAGAACAAAGTTTGATAAGAAATTAAACGTACAACAGCTACATCTGTAAGATTATAACATAACTTCAAGTGGTTTAGAAATTTGTATGATTCCGGCACATATGAACATGTAAGACTTGATAACACAAGTTTACATTTTAGCTGTACTCTTGTATTAACACTTACATATCCATTTCTTATACGTACTGTACAGCTTTCTAACTCAGAACACTTTGTTTTTCTTCTAAGCTATAAGGCGTGTCTGTAAATGTCACACCTATTATTTTGATAATGTCCTAGTTTCAGTTAAGAAGTAAAATAAGCAAATAAATCATTTTTATTTCGGCATAATGAAAACTGGACAGTGGTGTGTCAGACCTCGCTGTGCATGCAAACACACTGAACAATGGCTCCTGAATTCATTATACACTGGTCAGTGTGTGTGTGTGTGTGTGTGTGTGTGTGTGTGTGTATTATAAAGCAGTGAAGGCCAGTTTTGCAGTTGTTGTCACTCATGCAATTGTTATTCATGGCAACCTCTGCTTCCTTGCTCAGCTGCGCAGTTTGACTGTGCTTGGCTTCATCTCAGGCCCTGGTGCCGTGGAGACTGCAAGCTCCTTTCAGTCTGTCACATGAATTATATGGCTGTTGCCTTAGAAAGGACAGGCCTTCACAGTGAAAAATACCTCTCTAAGACGCCTCATTATCCCGTTTAGTGCTGGGCTGTGTGAAGATGATCTACCGTACTTTTATCAGCGATTGCTCCCACCAACACTATGTAGTGTTCCTATTTTCTCATGCCTCGTGGTAAACTTTGCTACAGTGGTTCAGCAGTAAATGTGCTTTAATGTCATGTTCCTATGGAAAAACATAATTTTTACTCTTGAAAAGAGATGGACAACATCAATTTGAAGCTTGTAGAAAAAATGAAAAGGGTCAGGCAATATCAATTTGAAGCTTTTTAGCCTTCTATATGTTTGCTTTCAGATTTTAAAATAACTCTCTGTACACCTGTCTAAAATAGCAACGGTAAAGTCTAACATTGGTACTGATAATTTAGCCAAAAACATCCAAAAAAGCAAGAGGTTAAATTGCTGCATCACATACTGAAAAATATTGTCATTAACTGTAATGAATCTAACACCTCTTATGACATTGTAGACCTCTCATGAGATGCCAAATAACCATAACAGTTACATAGGATGGTTCTATTTAACTCAAGAGACAATAAGTACTAACAGGAGTTCATCATTATTGGTGTTTGAAAGAAACATTAAGAGTTCAATGGAATAACTAAAAACTAGCATGGCTAATTTAGCAAAAACAAGTTAGTAAATGTCCAATACACAATATCAGCATAGAAGCATTTAGTTCTGAGAGATCATTATACTTTTAAAGTATCAGCCATATTTAAAATGAACCCCCTCCATTAGGCCACACCTTGAAACACAGAAAAGCTTTATAAAATGCAAGTGTTGAGTTATGAGCTAGTGTGGTATAGAGAAATCGTTCACATTTCTTGAATATGAAGGGATGCTCTGGAGTGAGGTGGAGTGTAGTGATGCTGCACCCTAGTAATATCAACAATAAGGCACATCAGCAAACGTCGCTACCTGGTGCACTACTTCCATCACAGTCATTGCAGATCTCGCTGCAGAAACATCAGCCCATGCCTGCATCACTGCCCAGACATGAACGATACTTTTCGTTGACTTCTTGTTGTCTGGTTTGTGGTTTTTCAGAAGACGGAATGATTACTGATGCGCGCGGTGCAGTGTACCAGTCTGACCCAAGTTTCTTCTGAACTCCAGAAACCTTTAGCAGAGGATCTGACTATATATGGGGTTCACATTTTGCTGACATGGCTGCTTGCTATGCATTCATATAAAATATAACCAACATGCCCTCTTATAAATATAGAAATATTGTATACCACTATTATATGAACGATTAACTTCTCAAACATGCATTATAAAAGTGGAAACAGTAGCAAGGAGTCTAGTGTTACAAATGGCATAGGACAATAAACCGAAAACAATAATACTCTTTATAAATGGGCTCTGTCATTGCTGTGTTGTTGAATGCTGTTTCACAACTTGACCTCAGAGTACAGAAATAGAGAGTAAATAGAGGTAATGTCTGCCAAAGTAGAATAAGTGCTGCCAAATGCCATCCGTGGCAGGCTGTCTTCAAACAACTGATTTTCAAGACATTTGTAGTGCTAAGCAGCTTTCTACATATGCAGCGTTCAACAACCAGACTTACGACAGCTGTCCCGTTAACCTTTGTAAACTATTTTCTAGTCCAGATGTTTGGTTGAAAGTCTGAACGATGACCACTCAGGCAGCTGTGGGGTAACATTGTCTGGTTGCACGGCTTCAAAGCACCATATTTGTCATTGAATTAATAAGAATATAATACTGCGTTGTATTTGTATTATCTTTTTTCCGCATTAGTATTATTTTGCCATCAATAATGTGTGAAGTTTGTGAAAAAAGATAACAAAGCCCTATTATACAAACAGCATTCGTGCATGTTCATTGTTTATATATCCATGCAGTTTATACAATACAGCAGACACGAATAAAGGGGATTTCCGACTTATGACACAGCCAAATTACAATGAGGTGACAGAACCAGACCCTGTTGTAAGTTGAGGACCACCTGTATTGTAATCATATTTTTCTCATTCCAAAACATTGTAAACTTGAAAAACTATTTGATAAACTAGACCAAAAAGTTATTTTATCAACTTAGATTCATGTAGGAATACAGTCAGGGTACAATTTGAATATTTTAGTTGGAATGGATTCAGTTGGAAACCCTACTTAAAAATATTGATCAATAGGACAGAACAAATGGAAATAAATTTTAAACGTCCTGTAGCAGGACAACCAGCAACTCTTCTGAACTATTCTTACACTTTCACAGCCAAGGTAAACGTGTATAAAGGCTATGCTGTGAAGCCAAAGGATCTCTCATGAAAAACCAACAATGTGGAATGAATGAATGAATGAATGAGTGAATGAATGAATGAAGAACTGACTGTACACTCCCAGAATAATAAAATGTTAAATGCAAAACTGGGGCCTCTATCTGACACTCAGCCCTAATGTGGAATCCAAGGTTGAAAAGTTAATATGAGTTTTAAAGACATTTGCTTATTCCTTGCTTAGGACATAGTGCTTCGAGTTCTCTTTTGTGGTCCATTCATACTTAAGGTATAACAAAGGAAAGAGATCTCATCCCAAGTGTCCTTACCTATGAAATCTTTATGATCTTGGCCACCTTAAACAAACCTCAACCTTTTCTTTGAGAGGGGTGGAACTTGCAGGCCTACGATGCTTGTTTTAATGAAAATCTCCTCCTGCTGAGAAGCTCCCTGCAGATTTTCCATATTTCAGCATGGGAAACGTTCGCTGCTTTCCTGTCTGTGCCAGGAGTTAATTGGAAACATTTTGAGGGAAAGTAGGGTTGGGGCCCAACACTTCAATTCCTTCAGTATCCCTAACAATAATAAAGAAGCAATACAATTATTAATGGGATAAGCAGTCATGCACTTTCTTAAAGACACAGTTGCACCTCTAAAAAGCATAACAAATGAATGTTACGCAGTATGTTGTCTAAATCAGTATTTAGCAAATTGCATTTTCATTTTCTGCTAAATATCAACAGTAACCAGCAGTAAAAATTGAATGACACCCATAAAAATGATGATCCAATTTACAATATAATTTATTCTTTCTAGAACAAGCAACATGAGCAGATATACAGTACTGTGCAAAAGTCTTAGGCATGCAACTTGAATGTGTGTTGAGAAGTACAGGTAGATTCTTAGCTACCATCAGGCAGGTTTCTGATTGGTCCCAAATTCATTCTGCAGCCTGAGAATGACCTCAAACACCCAATCTCAGTCATACACAACTATGTTCAGCAAAAAGAAGGAATCCTGCAGAAGATGGCATGGTCCCCACAGAGCCCTGATCTCAACATGACCAAGTCAGCCTGGGAGGACATGCAGAGACAGTCAAAGTGTGCAGAAGAACTGTGGCCAGTTCCTCAAAATGTTTGGAAGAACCTGCCAACCTCTACCTTAAACTGCATGCAAGTTTGCATAAGAGAATTAATGCTGTTTTAAAGGCAAAGGGTGGTCCCACCAAATATTGATCTGATTGAGGTTTTTTTTGTCTACTGCACTTTTTAGAAGGTTTATTGATTAATAAGTATTCATGACATTATTTTTGGAACCATCTGCGCTTTATAGCATTTTTCCCACAGGTGCCTAAGACTTTTGCACAGGACTGTATAACACATTAATACAGTCCACACCCACTGGAGTTTGTGGCAATATTATTTTCTAGNTGCGCTTTATAGCATTTTTCCCACAGGTGCCTAAGACTTTTGCACAGGACTGTATAACACATTAATACAGTCCACACCCACTGGAGTTTGTGGCAATATTATTTTCTAGTACAATAACTGGCAGAATAATGAGCAAAAGATCAAATGTAAACTGTCTTAAATGTGTTGCCTTTAGCAATTTCCAGGAGAATAAGAATCACCTGTCTTCCCATCATTTCTTTCAGTTCTAAAAATAATGTCCCTACTTATATGATTTCTGTGAACCATATTATTACATGCTTTCAGAATATAATGTTTCAGCAACATGTTTACATTTTGTGTAGGCTGCATTGTCTCATTACAAAGCCATTACATGAGAAGGGCAGAGGCAATGTTCAAGAAAGCATAATGTGTCTCCCTCAGTATTTGCGTGTCACTCATTTCAGCACTTCTGTTAATAAATCGGTCCTTCCCAAAATCTCCTTTATATTTGCTTTTTAGAAATTTAGCACTCTGGTTCAGTGTATGAGTCTGCCCTCTAAATGCACTCTAGCCTGTTATTTTCAGTGATTTTTTTGTTGGTTTGACAGTTACACAGTATCATTTACGATGGCATTAAGCAAAAAGACTGAAGGGCAGAAGTAACGAAATAGATATTGTATCTTTAATCCAGAAGACTGAAACAAACTAACAGAACACTTGCAGTAAACAATAATTAGTTTGTCAGTAAAATTCCTAAAAACATACATTTTGTAACACAACAGATCCTGCAAATCTGAAAAGTTCAGTAAAGTCAATAACTTTCTGGTTATTACACTAAAGATGCTCTGCCTGGCTTCTTTTATTACCTAGAATGCCCAGGAAAGGTGGGCAGTGGCCACTTGTACTCTGGCCGAGTTTTTTTTCATGCTTACCTTCTGGTTGGGAGATTTTTTTTTAAATTTCATTTCTTCAGTTGCCAGACGGCTGGCGTTATAGCTTTTCTGGCTAGCTTATCACCATTAAATGTGCATCGAACTCTACCTATAAATTTACATATTGTATCTGTAATTTCCACTTCTACCATGTCTCTAGATCTTTTGTTCAGCATGTTGCATCACTATATGTGTGAAGTGCAAACAAATAAATTGAATAATTATATTTGTGCATGAAGGTAATGGCAAAGCATGGTCAACATAAAGGCTACAGGACCACCGAGATTGATATTCTTTTGACCACTGTTGCAGTCCAGGGGATTGTAGCTGACATCCCTGGACATGGCTGCAAAAGCAAAATTGACCCAAAATGGAAGAGAAAGATTGTTCAAATGACGGTGAAAGGACTAAGAAACATAGCCAGACAGATCCAAGCTGATCTTCAAGCTCAAGATGCAACAGTTTCAAGTTGCACCATCCATCACTATCTGAATGAAAATGGGCTTCATGGTAGAAGATCTAGGAAGAAGCCACTTCTAAGAAGGAAACTAAAAAGCTTGACTGGAGTTTACCAAAATACACATTGACAAGCCACAGTTCTTCTGGGAGAAGAATGTTCTTTGGACAGACTAAACAAAATTAATGCTTTTTGGTAAATCACACCAAATCTGTGTTCACAGAAAACAAAACAAAGCTTTCAGAAACAAGAACACCATCCCTACCGTGAAACATGGAGGAGGCTTAGTGGTGTTTTGGGGTTGTTTTGCTGCCTCTGGCAGTGGGTGCTCTGCCTTTTGGAGTGAAAAACACAGTCCAGTGTCAGAAAGCTGTATCCCAGGTGCAGGTCAAGAGTTCTCCTACAGGATAATGACCCAAAACATACCTGAAAAAGCACCCAGAATGGATGAGAAAAAAACATTGGACTGTTCTGAAGTGGTCTGCTTCAAGCCCTGATCTGAATCCCGTAGAGCATCTGTGGCAAGAGCTGAAACCCACAGTTGGTAGAAGCACCCATCAAACTTTAGAGAATTGCAGCAGTTTGCTCAAGAAGATTAGGCCAAAATACCAGTGGAGAAGTGTAGAAACCTCATTCAGAGCTACACAAAGTGTTTGATTGCAGTTATTGTCTCCAAAGACTCTGTTATTAAATTAAGGGTCCCAGTATTTTTGCACATGCCATTTTCATTTGTTTTATTGTTTAAAATACTTTATTAAGTCATACCCTCCGATGGACTGTGGACTCATAGCTTAGTGCCCTCAGCTTCCGGATTACGCGGCCCTCCTTAGGTAAGCGGCTAATGAGAAGGCATGGATGGATGTTGTCATAAATCAAAAGGAAAGTTTCTGTTCTCTTAAATAAAAAATAAAGAATAGTGGAGACCAAATATTCTTGTCAGGTTCAGCTTATTTCAGAGAAAATTGTATCTGTGTGTAACTACACACACACTTTCATTGATGCAATATTTTAGTAAAAAATTTTATATGAAAAACATGAACATCTGCATGAATTCTATTTAATATTATACCACTTTGTTTTCATCTGAATCTGAGTGGGTAGATATGGAAATGGGTCATAATTTTAAAGCCCAAAGGGGAATGCACGGAGCACATGAGACATAAAGAGCAGGAGCCAGGAGACCTTTCCCACATCCTTCCCTGCAGCTCCACTCAGAAGAGGTGTCAGCAGGCCTGAAAGAATGAAGTGCCTCCACATTGTGTGCCTGAACTATTATGTGCTTAACATTTACATGAGAAAAGTGCCACTCGACTTCTCTCAGATTCATTCAGTTGGAGGGCCCTTGTCCCCCCCCTCAATAAAACATAGCTGCAATCCTCTATTTAATGCCCTTAGTGACAAGAGTGGGAGAACATGCGCCATCTTTTCTCGCATGGAGATGTGCACATTTCATCTGAATGCCACACAAGGCAACAGTGCACGTGGACTTTTTACAACTTCCCACATTTTCCAGCAGCGATAAGCACAATGAGCCACGCTTGTTTCGGTGTACGCTGTATTTGTTGTATTCTGGTTGATTGTGTGCATTGATCACTTTTACAGTAATTGATGAATCCATTATTTATTAAAAAACACTGCTTTCTGGATACAGACTAGGGGTCCTCAGCAGTCACCAGTTGCCTTATTAAAAATACCTTTAAATAAGCAAAATATTAAATGTTATCACCACCACACACACTGGATTGAAATGACTAGTATGACAATGACATATTTCCTAAAATAAATGAGGACACAATTCTTTCTTGGTTTTTTACAGAAAAAAGAAAGTTTGTGTAAATTATGCACAGACAGGCTTTGTTTTCATGTTATCATCAGTGAGGCTTCAGTGCATTTACTTGCTCCATCTACTGTTTGTCAATGAGCCGCCCTCTTGTTCTATCTAGTTCTGCTTTATTTAAACTCCTATCGCGTGAAACCATTTCGGACACAAACTCCTCATGAAAGACAAAGAAAACAGCTTGGATGGGTAAGCATTTACAACAAATAAAACTCACTTTATATTCTAGAAATACAAAGCATAGTGAAATTCAGTTTGTGCCACATTATATGCTGGGAGGGGGGTTAATTCGTCTTTATGAAATGTGGAAACTGGTTACAATAGCCAAAAAATATTCTTAATTCTTCTATAATATCACATCTATGAACACTTACAGCTGTTTTGCAGTTGTCATTAATGACACTATGCTCAACTATTGAAAATGTACACTGCCACATGGCTGTACAATCAACCTTGAGTTTTGGGATAGTTCATTACAAGTTTGTCCTTCAGAATCTATTTCTTTTTTTGTTGCTTTTAACAGCTTTCTTACAAATCCCACCATCAGCAGTGTATAGCCATGACACATTTTAAAAGGCAGGGTTTAATCATAACACTTACACTTCAGCTCAAACTCCCTGCTGACAAATTTGGTACCTCAGTGAAAACAGAATACAAATCAGTGACTGATATTTTTAAAAGGATTGTAAAGTGCTGACAGTCTGCTAAAAGTTCTTTATTTAGCCAAGACAATTGTTCTAGGTGACTGACAATGTCAGCAACTTTTGCCCACTGTGATTTATCCATTTATGCACTAGAGTGCTCCTAGAGTACCAAATCAGAGTATAACTTGGTAAATCCTAGGAGTTCTGTACTGTATTTAGTACTGTAAGTCATTTTGGATAAAGGTTCAACTATATACAACATAGTAATCATTGTATGTCACATTGGACAGAAATGGTCTAAGGGAATAAATATTGATTCAGGGTCCCTTGATGGAGTCTACAGGAGCAGGGACATTCGGACCAGAATCCTTCACATTATAAGGTGGCAACCTTAAGGAGGACACGATCTGCTGTAAGCAACACGACCAAATATATTCACAAAGAATTTTCCAGGTTTATAGTTCAATAATCCTTTCCAGCTTGATTAAATTCTACCTTGTGTCTTTGGTCCTGTCTGACATATAACAGTCAGTCAATACTAGGGTGCAGAGTAAACAAAATGAGTGAAACCAAACAAACTCGTGTGCACTTTGGCTCCTTTTGCACTCAAAGTGTTAGTGTTTACAAGATGGTCAGATGTGAAGCATCTCTCTGTTTACTAAGTCAAGTGTCTGAGAAGCCCTCATTATGCCTGGGAATCGTAACCCTCATAAAACCAAACACAAAGTTTAGCCCTTCTACTCACTTGTTGCACAAGAGAAACATCCCATTTGTGCAAATGTGAAGTGACATACATTCATGCATCAAAACAAGACACACAGTCGATGGTGCTCGATTTCTAGGGGTCTTTTATGCCTTCAATAAAAAAATACACCATTAAGGCAAACATACAGTGGATTTAGACATTTCTACACAAAGCATTTCACATAACAAAATTAAAAGTTTATCTCAAAAATCTATATAATACACTGTACAGTATCTTGTTTAAAAGACAATACATACAACGATAACTAACTTCCCTTTAAAGCTGGAATTCTCACTTTATAATTTGACAGCAATTTTAAGTATATGAAACTTATGAAAGCAATCAAAAACTAAATAAATTATTTTCAAATACACACTTCATTTTTTATATGTACAAGTGTACTTATAGTATTCAATTCCAGCATTAAATAGACTTTACAAGAGATGTTATATCAGCCACCCTGATATGAAAAGCAATAATATATGTCTATAAAAATAGTTTTCATACATTAAAAACACTAGTTCATTGTTGGCAGTGCACAGCTTTTTGTCGAAAACGTAATTTGTTCCATCTAAAAACTGACATTTAATACGTGTAGATATAAGAACATATTTTTTTTAAAGATTATTCGTCTGGCAGAAGTGCATCTGCTGCTGGTTCAGGTATTTTTAACAAACGAGGCCTGTGGTTTTTAAAAAAAAGCTATAAATGGATGCAAACAGTTTAAGGCAGCAATGCTTTTTTTTTAAATTAGGCTTTTGGTGGCTTTTTTTAATAATAAAATAAATACTGATGTTTGCTGTAAAGGGAATCGATCGCCTTCACGCGATGCAGTTGTGTGGAGAAGTAAAATTGCATAGAGAAAAATCACAGGCGACCCTCAGAAGAAGGACGCGAGAAATGTTTCTGAAATATGGGTTAAAATTCTTTGGAGTGAATTCGAGGGAAGTGCCGTCGCGTACCTGCGTGTCAAACGGTTATGAAGGCGAGTTCAGAAAAGCGGTACCAGCAGCAGCAGCAACATGGATGCCGCCGTCGCCAGGATCCGAGACGCGGGGGCGCGCGCCGAATCTCGCGCGCTGCTCGGGAGCGGCGGGTCCTCCGTGAAATCGTACTCATCGTCGGGGTCCTCTTCCGAGTCCGTCAAACCGCTGGCGTCGTAGGTGTCCCCCGAGCCGAAGCAGAGCGTCTTCATGCTCACCTTCACGTACTCGCAGATGGTGCGCTCGCTGCCGTCGCACACGCACGTGTCCAGCTGCTCGGCCTTCGGGATCGTGCGCATCTTTGCGATCACGTCGCGGCACGCATCCGTGCAGCGGACACCGCTGAAGAGTTTACCGCAATGCATGAGGTAGTCGCGCATCGCGGCGCTGCACTGAGGGTCGCGCTCGCACTGGCGCCGCGCCTCCGTGCAGCCCATGCTGCTCGTCCTCGGGAGGCACGGCTCGATGGCGCGCTTCGCTTTGCGGCATGTGGCGTCCGAGGCGCAATCGCAGTCCTCCAGCGACGGCCCGTTCTTGGTCAGGTTCAGCTGCACGAAGGAGGCGATGCAGTGGCTCGGGCACTTGGTGCGCTCGCCGCGGATGACGGACGAGCACGCGAGCACATACTGCTGGTACGCGTAGTCGCACTCGGGCTCCCCCTGACACTTCATGATGGCCTGCCAGCAGATGAGCCGGCGACCGTGCGTGGGGGAAGCGACCGAGAAGCCACCCAGGAGGAGCAGCACCAGCAGGCAGCCGAGCGGCAGCACCGGGCTGCGGAAGCCAGACGCCGCGGAAGCGGTCCAAGTTGCCATTGTGACGGCGGCTGCGCGCGCACACGCGCTCTCTCTCTCACACACACACACACACACACGCTCTCACTCTCACACGCAGGACACAAACTTCCAGTCAGACTTCACATTTCCATGTAGTCCCCTCTCGATGAGAACCCAGCACGTTGCCTGCAAGTTCTGAAGAAGATTGACGGCAAAGAAATGTCCTTGCGCTCCCAGAGGCGCGTTTAAGTTTAAAAATAAAATCCTGCTTGCGAAGGGAAGCGGGTTAAGGGATCGCCAAGAGTGCAGCTCGTGAAGCACCGCTCAACCTCCTTCTCGTCCTCATAACTGCTGGAAGAAAACAAAACAAAACAAAATAGAGCACTCGAGATTGTTTAACTAAACAGTGTTCTACATGTCGCCGGGTGTCCGAGCGCCTCGCTCCGTCCGCGCCGCCACAAACACTGGCGGAGAAGCGGCGTGCGGCGGCGGCTGCTCACATCGTTTAAAGAGCGACAGGAATTACTGTGTTAGTTAGAAAAGTAACAGTTGTTACAGGAGTTACGATGTCGCCTTCTGTCTCTCTCTCTCACACACACTTACACACACTGCTTAGTGGCCGCTGCGCGTGCAGCCGTTCCTCTATAGACTCTCCGAAGCGGCGGGTCTCATTGGCTGAGCCGCCGACCCCCCCCGAAAAGCTCTACGTATGAATGGGCGGGAGGTTCTGTGCTGGAAACAACATTCGGACCCCCGCTGTGGGGGGAATCAAAGCGAAAACTGTTCCGAAGTTGCACAGTAGAACTGAAATCTGATGTACACCTCAGATGGGCATATTTTTCCACCCCGTGCCTCATTTCACCGTAAACCTACTGCACGATGCGCCCCGTTTTTGATATTCAAGATGTATCCGAAGTGATACCTCCGCCAGGGGCGCTAAACTAGGTTTGGCGTAAATAAGCTCAGCGTGAAATGAGAAGAGTCTAGTACGTACTCGTTTGTTCTTTTAATGTCTGTTTATTTCTTGTTTAAGGAGCGGATAAACAAGCGTTAAAGTCCCCTTCGAAAGAAACTGAACCGTTTGCTGTGCGAAACAGTCAGCTTGTATTTTTAAACATGATTATTAACCATCCCATAGTCGATACTTTTGGAACTTGGAAGATTCTTTTTGAATATATTTGGTCATATTGCTTGCAGCAGATCGTGTCCTCCTTAAGGTTGCCACCTTATAATATGAAGGGTCCTGGTTCGAATGTCCCTGCTCCTGTAGATTCCATCAAGGTACCCTGAATCAGTATTTATTCACTTAGACCATTTCCGTCCAATGTGACATACAATGAATACTATGTTGTATATAGTTGAACCTTTATCCAAAATGACTTACAGTACTAAATACAAAAGTAATCGTAGGTACGCGGGTAAATAACAGGGTATTTTACTGGAGCAATTCAGGGTAAGTACTTTGAGCGAGGATGCTGTAGTAGGCATCCTTCAGATTCCAAGGTAGGGGCCCTAAACACTACTCCACCTGCTAGAAAAACCTGGATATTTTTATTGTACAGGACAGCTTTTGCGAGAGATGGTGGCAAATGTGGAAGTTTTTTTTTTTTTTTCCCTAGCATGAACATCACCTGTAGAACAGGAGGTCCCTTGCACATTCAAGAAGTCACTGTTCCTCTGTTGATCACCAACAGATGCACGTGCTGCACAATGATGCTATGAGAACAGGCGTTTCTCGCATGGACCACATATGGCCATGATGTGTGACGATGGCCTGGCGACAGCGCGGGCTCCACCACGGCTGCCTGGGCTCCACTGAGGCACGTGCCACAGCAGATGTCCTGAGCACAGGGCCCATTGGGGAGAACACACGCACTGTCTTACTTAACGCTGTTTAGAAAATGTAAGGGGTTTGGCAGACAGTTTTCAGAGGGTTTGTTTTTACAGAAGGTTTCACTTAATGTTTCTTCCTGGGCCTTGTACATCCATACATGGTTGAAAAACAGTAAACGGAGCAGAAGAGCAATGTTCCTGTAAAGCTGCTTAGAAAAAAATATATCTCACAGCAAATTTTACACATTTGCACAAAAAATATTTTTTAGAGGAATTCATGTAATTATAAGCAAAGAGATATTTTTCAATCGCTTTAGTTCTATAAATGGACAAGGAAAATTCATATATGTGGATGCATGGTTTGATTTGACTTCCTCCCAGGAAATGTTGCTGCAAATTTTTATTAGTGAAAATTATCTTACCCATAGCATAACATATATAACTACAATAAAATAAGTTATAATGAACACATCGACATCTAAGATTAATGTTATTAACATAGTATTACCGATAAACAAAAAACTTGAAGGGAACAAGTAAAATATGGTGTACAAAACTGTTTGAATACATTTTATAAATATCACAAAGAAAAGTGACAGAAATCTGATTAGTTTATGGTCCAAACAGCATTATGATTTTCTGAATGTACCTTTAGGCGGGCAGCTGAGTCCATGGCACGTATTGTCAGTCTGGGACGGTGACGCTCACATTGCTTCATGTTTTCTGATATCACACCAGTCAAAAATGATGGATATTTGGAAACACTATCCTCCAAACCTGCCACGTGTGTCACTCTCAAAGCAACTTGAACAAACACATGTGGTGCTGCTGTGGGTACATGTCCACCATATGTACATACAGTGTATATATACCTGCATAAAATCCATATCTAAATTCATAGAAAATCCTTAGAAAAGCTAGGCTTCTGCAATAAATGTAATAATCAAAATTGTAAAATTATAAACAAGTGACATTTGGTTAAAAGGTTTAAAAACAAACCAGATGCCACTTAAATGTTTGTTAGGTGTGATCATACTGTCATTATGTTTAACAGGCACATTTAAATGGAACTGATAGTGACACACTAAACACTTTAATTCTCTACACATTCCTACATGTTTTAAATGGCTTTCCAAAAACCCAAAGTAAGTGCTGAAAAAACCAATTCACATAGTCTAAACTATTTACTTTGGCTGCACACATGGGCTTAGTCTACATGTGCTGAGCAAGACTGCTGCATGTCATTAATTTCATTGTGTGATTAAATGTGTAATCGCGTTCCAACATTGTAATTAGGGGACAAACATAATGAAGTCAGTGATATTAAAAAATGCTCGGTCTGCACATCAAAAGAGCCGTTTTATCTGGAAGCGTTTTTTTTCCCTACTTATTATTTTTCTCTGCAGTCAAAGCTGGAGTCCATAATCAAAGTTTTTTTGAAAGATTTATCCACCCAGTTTCTTCTGGTAATAGTTATGATTCTAGTACAGCTGTCAATTTTGTCTTCTTGATTTTAAAATTAACAATGGAGACCACATTGTCTGCGATGATAACAAATGTTATAATTGTTACTTTTTTCTGGGTGAAAATATTAATTTAAATTTTTAATCTCAAAAGCTGGTAGTTAAGGATAGGATGGGAAAAGCATTTAATGTAACTTTTACCATATGTTTTCTTCCAAATCTTGCAAGGTGCTTTGTGATGTTTTGTGCTGTACTGAATATTGAGAATTGAATATTGAGTAAGATACACTTGCTCTTAGTGATAATTACATCTTTCTATTATCCAGAGGGAAAAACAATGCACAGTAAAGGAATGTGGCAGTTTCCTGAGGATCCAGAATCGAGGGGGTCAGTATGTTATATCACTGAAAGGAGAAATATCCAAATGCAGGAAATGAGCCTACAGGAACAATCCATTTACATCACTTCCTTTCTGGAACTGTAGAAGAGATCAGAAAAAGTGATAATTCAGTCTGAATTAGATATTTTGCAGCAGCTTGATTGCATATTTTTCTGCAGTCTGATTTATTTCGTCAAAGTGTTTATTTTTTCATTCCTAGTGTGGAGCTGCACATTCCACCATCACCACATATTGGACAAAGTAGGGACTCTGAACTACTGGTCTGGCCTGAAGGATCCTTAGCGTTTCAAGTTACCAGTCATCATAATTCATCTCCTTAGTGAATGAAATGCAGCAACAGAAACCAACAGAGGGAAATGTCTCAGTTGGAATTTACTCACTAACGTTTTAGGCAGCACGTGTTTGGTTGCTGCTGCATATAAAACTATCAAAATTATCTCGATATTTTTTTGAAATGTTTAAATTCTAGTCTGTTCTTATATCCTTCTGGCTTTTAAATGCTGTGTCTGTGCCTAGCAAAATGTGTTAATGAAATAAACCCAGCAGCCAGCTTGGTGTCATTTGCTGTGAAAGAAAAGGTGTCCAGAGTGAGGGAAGTATACATGTCAATCTCTATATATTGAGGACAGTAGATGGAAAACTTGGTGGGTACATCCAGATGAATTACCGATGAGACTAATTGTTACGTGTCTGTGTTGCTCCGGTTGTTTGGCGGTTGTTTTTCTGTTTTTCCCCCTGTTT